>JAECUM010000824.1:0-68534 GCA_016617855.1 Megalonaias nervosa | reverse complement strand
CGAAAGACAGATTGAGATAATGCCTTGTCCGGTTGATCTCCGCTACCAGAAATGTAAATTTGAAAAAAAAGCGGATCTCTCAAAACATACAGTACTCATGCTAGATGTCAACATAAGCGGATTATGATATAACAGTGCACTGTTAAGATGATTTGTCAATATGGACAAAGAATTTGTTTATGTAACAATAGATAAATTTCAGTGCATTTTATATCGACTTTGCGGCTTCCTTTCATGGGGCCTCTGAATTTCTCCACTCAAAACCGATGGTTGTATATACAAGTTTAAACAGCCAACAATGTCACCAATAAAAAAAATCGCCAGATGGTGTATTTTGCCGCCAATAAGGGAAAAAAAATATCGCAATTTGCGACGTTGGCAAAGCCCAGCGTGATTCCTGAATAAACATTTTACACGTTATTTTTCGTACTTTTAAGAAATAAACATTATTTTTTCGTGTATGAGAAAAATGCATATAAAATTTCAGAAGCCACGCCACAATCGTCTTGTATTATTCATATGCGATCTCTTCCCTAAAATGATATAAAACTTTTTTTGGTTTTTTTCGTACTTTTAAGAAAGTATTTTTTTTTTCATGTACAAGAAAAATACATGTATATGAAATTTCGGGAGCCACACCATGACCGTGTTATATCCGAATTCGTGTTATAACGGAGCGTGCTATAGAGGGGTCACACTGTATTTGGCATCCTTGGGCACTCTATTCCATTTGCCATAGCACTGTATAACCTGTTTGTGTAACTTTGTCATCAAACACCAAACCAAACCACTTTTGCATGGAAAGATTACACCCGTGTCCCATCCTCACATCTTTTTAACATGCTCTGTGTATACATCCCAGGTACCCTAGCAATGAGTATCATCATTGTTGTAATTAATACTTTTCATTCCTCATGACACAATTTACAAATGATTTGGTTTATAAATGCAAACAAAGCCAGTTCAAAATATTGCTGTCCTGATGGTAGTTCCGGGTTTCATTTATAAATATTCATTTGGTATGTATATAATTACCATCCAGTAATGGAATAATTGCCAGAGATCAGTTTTGTTCTTAATGTTTAAATTTGTTGTTTTTGTCATTCTATTTTTGGTACTGGTTTGTTTGTTGTTAAAGTAAAAGTTGAATTTAGAGTTTTAATATTTTTTGTAATCCTTCAACTTTATAGTGTAAATTAGTCAATCATATAACTTTCGATCATCAGGTACTATGCAGGATGGGCAGACAAAAATCAGGGGAAAACTATTCCAATTCGTAAGTAACGATAAATATTTTCCAGTTATGAGGCAGATCATATTTAGTATTCCAGTTTCCTACGAGATCATTGATAGGTACAAGTTTTCATTACCATTAACAAATATTACTTATTACTGTTTTTTTGTGTGTGACCTTTTATTATTATTTATTATTATTATTATTATTATTATTATTATTATTATTATTATTATTACAGTACTTGACTAATCCCACCCTCCCCCACAGGCTCTGAAATTTAGAATAGGCCTAATACACCCACTTTTAAATGTCATAATAGGTGATGGAGGCAGCAGCCATTGTGGCTCTGGGGTTAGTGTGCCAGACTTGTGACCAAAAGGGTGCAGGTTCGAATCCTACCATTTGTCAAGCCTGGGTCAGGTACCATTGTGTGCACTTAGGCAAGGCACTTTACTCATTTGCCTCGGCACTAAAGAACCCACTTATGCTGCTGTGCTGTAAAACACTGAACCAAACGATTTGTTTGTTTTGCTTAAGACATCTTAGATAGCCTAAGATGTGGCAATTACCCTTTTTTATGTAGCTCATTCTGACAACAATATTTGTTAATGTATTCCATGACATTGCATATTTTGGATTTACACATATGTACTATCGTGTGTGGTTTTTTGTAAATATGTAAGCATGACTTGATGGTTGTACCACTTGGTGTTTTCCAGTAATTTATTGAACAAAACATACCTTTATTGTGTCATGTGATAAATAGTATCTTACCATGATAATACTACTTGTTTTGTACATAATTAATGTAACTGATTGTATACACTTTAAATTGATGGGTATTAAATGTCATTGATTTGAAAAATAAATATTTGTGGCCATTTCATTGATTTGTCATTTTAAAAAAAAAATACAAAAATTGAGCAACAGTGTATATATTTGTATTAAAGCTTATAATCTCATTTACTTTTGTGCTTTTCCAAGCAGTCAGATGTAATGCCTGCTGCTGTAATGAGGTTAATTGGGCAAGTTATTCATTTCCAGCATTTAGCATAAATGTAGAAATCTTTATTAAAGACGATGCTGACATCCTTCTGCATGTATGTAGAAGCTTCATTCCATTGTTGTTATTAAGATTCTGATTAGGTTTTTCAGCCTTCTTAAAGACTGCTATCAAAATATAAAGCTCTCTGCAATTACGGATTAGTAAATAAAACATCAGTGACATCAAGATGGGCTTCTTTGAAACAGAGTTTCTATCTTTCAGTGTATAAACAGTTCTGATGAAGAAGAATTTCACACTCACAACTTTGATAGTATTGCTGGTGTGATGTCAGATCTACTTTGCAGAGCTGCCTGATTATTTGATTCCCATTTTTATTGACCAGATTTGTGCTTGAAAATAGCACACACTGGGATCGACATTTTATCTTCTTGAACTTTTGTACTTTCACATTTCTCAGATAATTGCAAATTTAATTGGAGTGCATCAGGTCCTCATTATTTCAAATGGAAATATTAGCTTGTGAAGGAAAGTGGATATGAAAAGCGAGAAATAGCATCAGATAGAGCAGTGGTTCTTGACCAGTATGTTGCAACCCCCATACTGGGTTGCCATGCTATTTTGACTGGGTTTCAGAGATCAGCCTTAATAATTTGAAATTTTCTACCCAGTTGGTTGTTCAGCATTTTGATGGGTGGCAAGGCTAACAAACCTGTTGCCGCCCAGAAAGGTTAAGAACCAGTGAGATGGTCATAACATTAGTGCAGAATTTTCAATGTGGTGAATTTTGCATGCAAATTAAATCTTAACAAGTTTCCATTGCTCCTCATCTTTCAAATTATCTTTATATATTTACTGTTGGTATTAAAACAAACAAATAAGTGAATCCTCACATGGTGTACAGTGAGGAGTGGGTGGGATAGGCACACTTTGAATATTAGCCTGGTTTATATTACACAGGGACATAAAATTCATAGTGTAGCTTAACCATGAAAAGCATAAAAATTGGTACCTCAAGAATTTTAAAGTAATTCCCAATAAATGAAATGATTTCTTAATGAAGGTCATATTTTTGTTCAGATGGAGATTACTTCTGCTACACTCGCCATGAACCAGTTGGAGTCTGTGGACAGATAATCCCAGTAAGTCTTTTGTTTTGTTTTTTGTTTTGTTTTTAGCTGTACTGGTTAAAAACAAAAGTTTATGGGATGGTCTGATGTCTTGGCTAATGTGGGTATGTGAGAAAGTTTGCCAGTAGCTTCCAATAGGTTGATGGTTCTTCCTGGGACTGGGTTTTTCTTCAACCAGTCACTGACCTGCCAACCCTTATGATTTTGCTGCAAGTCTTATGAAAATGATACTTAAAATACGGACTTCAGGAATAAAGGCAGAAGCCACATAAAAATTATTGTTGACAAAAATCCAGCTAATTGGTTCATTCATGTTCAGTTTGGCTTGGTTTTCATATTAGAATTAGTGAAATTAGTCCAGGAACCAGACTAACTTTACAGCAGTACCTCAGATGCTTTAAACTGCACATATTTTTTCACGTGAAGCATTTGCATGATCAAACTGTTGATTATAGAATTTTTTAAAATGGCATCCAGCATGTGGATGTTGAAGACAAAACAAATTAAACCTCTTAGAAAGTGTTAATAATCAGCACAGAAGAATAAAAAGGAATATTCAGATTCTTGTGAATAAAAGCAAGGAGGGACACAATTACGTTTATTGGACAGCATATGTCCATTTGAGTATGTCTCGTGGCAGGAAATATGGTTGCCTTCATCATGTGAAATGGAAGAAACTCCAAGATTTACGTCAAGTTGAGAAACGGCAACAAGCCATTGAGCTGCATAGGATTTGGAACTGAAGTTTGTGCACTGTACTAATGGTAAATAAGGTCTTTGTGTACTTTACAAACTTTTCAGTTGAACATGTTTACCATCGCTGCATGTGTCAAATACCAAACTTTTGAATACGTTTTCCAGTTTTACAATAGCAGTTTTATATTTTGTTACACCTTACTGAAAACTGGTCAAACTTGTGGGAAAAAAATTGGCTGCCTTACTGAGACAGTCTCATCAGTGTTGGCAGGTCTGCAGCCATACTGGCTGCTATATATGGTTATTATTACAATTCAGTAGTCTTAAACTAAGTAACAGAAAAGAGTGAAAACTAAGTTATTTCCCAGGGATACAAAGTGAAAATTTAAAAAGAACTTACAGTCTTGTGAATTAAACCCAAATAGTCCTAAAAGTTCCATCACAAGTACAAAAGTATAGAGCATTCAGAATGAATTCCAGTGATCTTACAAATGAATTCTAATCTTGAATGTACTGTGAACCAATAGTGTGTAATAGCATTATGTGCTAATAGTCTTGATGTATCACAGTGATATTATCCAAAATGTCTAAATGAATTCACAATAATCCCCAAATAGTGACTTGGTCTAAAAGTATTAGTGAGCACTTTGTAATTCAAATGAATAATTGAAATAAACAAATACTCTCAAATTAAAACTGAACACAGCTAAAAAGATTGATTACAGTACCAACTAACTTCATCTAAGGCTTTCAGCCACTTGTCACTCAGCGATAAGTGCAGTCTCACAAGAATGCTCTTTTCAAAAGCCAGATTGATTTTCATGAAGTAGATTGTGATTGTTGAGATAGTTGAATAAAGAACTGTGTACATGCTTTTCTATTAATTTGGAAAGGGATGGAAGAATTGATATTGATCTGTAGTTATTTACATCCTCATTTGATCCAGCTTTATGTACTGGTGTTACTTAGGCAGTTTTCCATTATTGGGGAAATTGACTTGTTCTCAAACCACAATTACACAGAAAGGTAATACTATCAGCAATAGCAGATACAGCTGCATTAAGAAGTGTTATTCCTATCTTGTCAAGTCCTTTAGATTTAGAAACATTAATGTTTGTGAGGTAATTTAAAACAAACTTGGAACTTATTTCCAGGATTTCAAATTTAATATCATTTGGAATTTTTATGTGACAAAAACATTTTAGTTCTGAATGATCAGAGCCCACCTTAACTCCTGTAATCTTGGAGGCAATGTTTACAAGAATTCATTGAAAATATTTGCAATGTCATATGGCTCATAAACATGGTTTCCCTCATTAATTAGGGATGATATATCTGTCTTATTGTTTGTACTTTCCTGTTCCAATTTCCTTAAACATTCTCCAGATATGTTTGGGGGCTTTTTGTTATCAAGAATTGTTTGGTAGTGGTTTATCTTTTTCTTGTTTAATAATTTTGCTTGCTTTATTTCTCAAGATTTTTGTATTCATCTTCATTATATACAGATTTCAAGCGGTCTAATCTTTTCATAGTATCTCAGATTTCTTATCAACTTCAAAACACAGATCTGACCAAGTACTTAAAATATCTTCAGTATCATCAAAATTTTTGATAATATATCAGGGGATTTGTTCTAAATTCTTTAAGAAGTTTCCATTATTCAAAGTTTTAAAAGATCTGTATGTGATAGATTTATGAACATTTTCTTCTACATTTATGGTTTCTTTTGAGAAAAATTGCATAATGTTTACCAAATTTTGGAACAGAAATTCTTGAACAGTTGTTTTAGTATTTGTGTATATATGGTCTATAAGTGTTTTTGAATTAATATTACCCTAGTGGGTTCATTGACTAATTGTGAAATCCCAAAAGGCCAACAAAATCCAACCAAATGTTTCTTTATTTGTTCATTTAAGAGGTCCCTATTTATGTCACCTAATACGTAAAATTCTTTCTCTTCATTTATATCTTTCTCTAACTGAAATTGACTGCTCCAGTGATCAGAGTGTCTGCCTCAGATGCGGGAGGTCATGGGCTCAAACCCCAACCGAGTCATACCAAAGACTTATAAAAATGCTACTGCCATAATGACTGTAAATCTTGGAGCACGAAAAAATAATAATTTTTTTTTTTTCGTGTCCCAAGATTTATGTGCACTTAAAAATTATAGCATTTTCGGTGTCCCAACACTTACAAATGTAAAAAAATGTCTAGACAAAATTGGCAAGATTGCCATACTGCACACAGCAGTGACCAGCTCTTGTTAATTTACTATGTCAAGAAACTGTTATAAACTACTATGATTATATTTATGGTATTATTTTGCATGTGCATAGTTTCCAATTTTTCTGAAATAAAAGTAAATAAAAACTTCAATAATTCATGGGGCGTTTTAAAGTTTATTTGGGTGACCGGTACCGTAATTTAATGTACAGACTAGTACTTACACAATGCAAATGGTATATCCTTGTTTATTCCAAAAACTACCCGAAGCAGATTTTTGCTTTGTTCATCGTTTTTACCAAATCTCGTTCTTCCAAATTACATTTTATAAAAGACATCAATTGCTATTTTATTTACTTTGACCTACATGCTCAAGAGTTACCTTTTTTTTTCTCAGAGATGTAAGCGATCCAACAACATGATGTAAATCATATGAAATGACACACATCTTTAATTATACAAGTTGCATAACCAGCATACAGTATATTCACTTAACTGATTATCATTGTTACAGTTTAGTTTTGTATTTCAGCTTATCATAACACAAATTCACTACTTTCAATACTGTATTCATTCCACCTTTGATTTTGGACAGCTGGTTGTCCGGCATTTCCTTTTGTTTATCATTGGCAGATTTGTCTTTTGTTTTCTGACAGGAGACCAGGGTAATTGTTTGATCCATGAAACTGGCATGTGGTTTTTTTTCTGGCAGCAATGCCAGTTACCGTTAATCCACACAAATTAACTGTTGGAAAATCTAAAGTGGGTTAAGCAGGATGAGATGCCCTGCATAATAGCGGCACTAAATTATTTGGCCCCAAAAATTATACTGAACTGACTAACCATTGACATCAGTATCATTGTCAATCAATTAAGGTATGAACACTTGCTTGATTGAGTAATACTGTTACTGTAGCCAAATAAACAGGTACTTGTGTATGGTCGCTTACATCAAAGCAAATTACATTTAAAGTACTAAAATTATTTTCAAAGCATTATTTCTGAAACTTATTTATTATATTTTGGAGGTATTTTTTTAAGTTAGCACAATTGTGCCTATAATTCAAATCCAAGGAATGTACTTCATTTAGTGCAAGTAAAAATATTCAGTGTACATGCAGTGACACAGTGATGTAAATCATGCTATAACTATTTGTGATTGTTGAACTAAACGCTATTGTTCCTTCTTGTCCTACTGGGAACACAGTTTTAATGAGTTAGGTTTTTACATTTTCAAGGAAAATTAAAACATAATTACTGGTGCATTGATACAACATTCTAATGCAATAATGCTTAAACAAACAATAAACTGAAGACAAAAGGGATAGGTTACTGTTGTAAATGCTTACAGCAACCCGCTAATGCTCAACTCTTGACAAAGATCAAATTATACATATTTAAATGGGTAGAATAATAAGGAAACCGAGGAAAATTAAATATATTTATTGACTTTTCAAACACATTATATAAATTTATATCATTCATATATAACATTAATGATGATAGTTCCCTAACAACCATGGTCACTATTTTTTTAATATCATTACGATTGAGAAAATACATTGATTGATTACTAAAAGAAAAAAGATGTTGAAGGTGTCCCAAGACTTAAGAGTAGTTGAAAAAATTGTTTTTTATGTCCAGAATATTTAAGGTCATAAAAAAATTACTTCTGAAAATAATTTGAGTGTCCGAAGACTTAGTGTCTGAAGATTTACAATCATTACAGTAACAGCTGTCTCGCTAGGCACTCAGCATTATGAAGGTTAATGTTAGGATTGGTTGGCCTGGTGTCAGGATAATGTGACTGGGTGGGACATCATGCTACATGTCTGCAGCATGATCCCCAGTTCTAGACTTCATTATTAACTGCCATTCTGCGATATGACTGAAAAATTGTTAAAGCTACAATAAAAATCCTGAAACACACACACTCTATCTGACATTCAAAATCTTCATTCCAGTCAACATTTGAGGATGGATGCCTATACATGAAACCCACTAGATATGGTTTGGGTTTTTTCCTGGGGTGATCTGAATCTATATTGATTCAACTTTTTCAGATTCAAAATTCATCCTTTTTTTTAAACTGTACCATTTTTGTTATATGCTAGGAGTCCCCCACCTCCTGCTTTCCTGTCTCTTAAAACAGGTATGTTGCATCCATCAATGTAGAGAAAATTATCAGTTTGACTTTGTCAGCCAGTTTTGTTTCCGAGATGCAAAGAAAATTTTCATTGTTATCTGGAGAAGTTAACATTAGTTTAACTTGATCTGTTTTCCCTCTGCTGCCTTGAATATTTATATGACTTATATTGACATTTTTCCTGAAATTCCAAAATTCATAACTGTAACATTAACAGGATTGCAATGACTATTTTGGGCACTCAAGGAGGCATAACTACTTCTACAGAAATTTACTTTGTTTTGTTTCTACGTACATTTTACATTGTTTGTATTGCTGTTATTTTTACTTTTTAATTTTCACTGTTATCTTTATTTTCATTTCATTTAGAAACAAACCCAAATCCTGCTTTATCAAAGTTTAATAAATGTTCACCATTAAGATAATCTTGTAACTGCTTTGTGGCTTGAACCTCAAAAAATGTTATAACCTTGAAAAAACCTATTAAAAAAAACCCCTAACATTTTAAAATTTAATTTCACTTCAAACCCTGCTAATAACAAATATCAACATGAGACATTCTTAACTTTACTTAATGGAAAATTTAAGTATTTTAATGGTCATTTAATAGCCACTTTAAGTTTTCTTGATGTTTTGTATTTTATATATTTGGATCTCATTTGGAGGATTACACTTGTGGTGTGTCACTAAGTGAAGTTGCTACATTCATTTCAGATTCGTGGTTGTTGTCTGTTACACTACAGGGTAAACAATAACAACTACCATATGTACTTACTTATAAGTTGAATCCATCTGCAAACTGCATAGACCAAGATCTGCCATCTCATAATGTGCTGGCAGATCAGGATCTGTGCAATTTGTCAGGTGTAAACAGTAGAACAAACAACATAGACCCTGATCTTCAGGCACATTACACTATGGCAGATCAGGATCTTTTTTGTTTGACTCTGCTTATAAGCGAGTATATACGGTAATCAGAACTGAATTATTTCACTGAGTGACATACTGGTAGCGGATGCATCCAGACTGGATCAAGTTGGTCTGAAGCGACAGAGAGACTTCAAGTGAAAGTGGTTATAAAATTTTCTGTAAAATATTTAAATCATACATGGGGAACAAGCTTGAATTTCAGCTTCAGGTTCATATGTTATCAGTGACTAAACATGCTGACAGGATTAAACAAACACTAGCAAGGAATCAGTAAAGGTGCAGATTCCAACCAAACAAATTGGTCACTTTGTGTACATTTTTGGAAGGGGAGTGGGTATTATCAATAGTTTTCCTTTTTCACTGACAGAAGTATGTGCCTGTGGTCATGGGAGTTGTTTGGCACAAATAGGAAATAAAATATAGTGTGAGGCATTCATTTTTCATAGAGATCTGAGTAAGATTCTCCTTGCATGAGGAAATTGCACTATTTCTTTTGTCTTGAAGATGATGCCTTCTAACTTTAAGTGTAGAAATGAGATAAGTGATAAAATGGCTTTAAAGCATGAATGAAGTGTTGCATTCTGTCAAATGGAGCTGCCTGAAATGGCCAAAAAGGTTGAATTATGACCAGTATGTTGACACACATGAAACTGCACCCCAGTAAGTGGCAGAGATGGCAAGCCCTATAAGTTGATATGTATATTGATAATGTATTGTTTGTAAGTGGCATAGATGTGTGTGTCATTTAACCCCTAAAAATTAGTAAGAGACTATTCACTGACTCCTTGAAGACTTGATAATTTTGGGAGGTTCCCCAAGGTTCTCTCAAAAACATGAGATAATATATCCTGTTTTAGCCAGAGGTTCTGGATTCCTGAAATGTTAGCTGATCTACTGGACTCTTGCAGGAGAGTTGCAATCCTTTGAATCCAGTAAAAAAGAAAAAAATCTTTTCATTTTTAACTCAAAACTTGTGAACTGACAATATTTACTTGTTTACATGTGACCCTAGGTTTACAAGTCCAATGCTCAACCAACCAAGCCACTGCAGCTCCTGATATATAGGCCTTAGCTGTCCATCGTCCATCCATCAAAATTGTTCAAACTTTTTCGAAAACAATGGCTGGACCAGTTTCAAGCAAACTTGGTAGAATGCGTCCTAGCATGAAGGCATTTCAGACTACAAATGATGCAGATCCATTGCCAAATAGGCCTCTATTACTAAAAATGGAAAAAATCCTTTAAGCAGACATTTCTTACAACTACTGAACAGAATTAAACCAAATTTGACTGAAAATGACTTTCTCATAAATTGCATGACAGAATTTAATGAAATTTGACAAAATATCCTAGCTTGGGGGCATTCAAATTTTTTTATAAATGATGATGAGCCAACATCAAATATGGCTGCCATTACTAAAAAGAGAAAAGCCTTTAAGTGACTTTTTCTCAGCAACTACTGAACAAAGTTTGGTTAAATTTGACAAAGAATTCTGGCATCATAGGCATTCAGACTGTACAAATGATGGCAATAGGTCGTCAGATATGACCATCTTGCAAAGAACAGAAATATGCAGAACAGAAATAATTATAGCATGAAGGCCTTTAAGTTTGCACAAATGAGACCAGTATGACTTTCATCACTAACGGTATAAAATTTTAAACATCCTCCTTAAAATAACTGAACAAAACTCAACGAAATTTGACAGAAAGGGCCCTTTCAGATTTATTCATCTGATGCCAGTCTGCTATCAGATATAGGCATAATTTCTAGAACACACAAAATTAAACAATTCTAAAATAGCATTGAACAGAACTTAACCAAATTTCCCAAAGAGCATACTGTTATGAAGTTCTTTCAAATATTTTACAAGTGTCTGTTCATCAATTATGTTGGCAGGTCGAAAAGAATAGAAAAACCGGCTGTCTTCTCAAAAACCACTGAAAAGAATTTGACCGATTTGACAGTTGGCATTTTAGATTAAAGACCTTTCCAAATGATGCTGATCTGGTATTAATAAGGCCAGCTGTATGAAACATAATAAAAGACTTTAAATGACATTATCAGAGCTCAACAGAATTTAACCAAATTTGATAGAAGGCATCCCAGCATAAAGGCCTTTTAAAAAGATTTTAAAAAGGCCCATAGAGAAACTTCAAAACAGTTCTTATAACATGCAGTCAATGCTAATAGAATTAGGAGAAAATTGCATCTTACAGACCCAGATTTCTTGACCAACTGCTTTTGGATTGGCTGTTTGACAGATGTCTGCTATGTGAGTGATCCTAGATTCACATGGGCCTCCTGTTTCTACTTACACATGGTGATCTTTTTTCAGTGGAACTTCCCTCTGCTGATGCAAGCCTGGAAGCTTGCCCCTGCCCTGGCAACAGGGAACACAGTGGTGATGAAGCTTGCAGAGCAGACACCCCTCACTGGCCTCTTTGTTGCTGAGCTTATCAAGGAGGTAAGGGAAGAACTCTGCCATATTTCAGGTGAACCATTTATTTATAACAAATATGGAAATTAGGATACATTTGCATCTACCTGGATGTCGCTATGAATCCACTGCTCAGAATATCCCATCAGGGGCCCACAGGGTGCACTGTGCTGATAAAACTTGCAGAGGTAATGCCACTTTTAAACATCTACATTGCTTATGCTCCAGTTTCACTGATTTGCTCAAAATCTTTCTTCAGACTGATATTTTACTTTATCCTGCTTTATGATATTTCTGATAATCCTGGTTTCTCCATCAAATACAATACCCAATCACATTAACAATAGGAATTACCTCTATGTCCAGAATTGAGCCGTTTCATCGACTTGAAAAGTCTCTTTGCCTGTATTTTGTACAGAGGGAAGTAACTCTTACGGCTTACTTCCTGTTACCCCACTAGGTGAGACTCTGTATGCCAGATACCATCTGTTTTAACTTGCATGCAAACTGTCAACAGGACTTGAAGAATCCATGGATTTCTGTTTTTTTATGTTAGCTATCCAGCAATCTTTTCTGGTGGTACAATAAGTAAAATATTTAGACTGTGTAGCGCATCATTACTACATTTTTTGCATTTTGGTGAAAATTCAGATATATTTGGCAAATTTGTTATGAGCACAGCCATACAATCAGTAGCATCATAAATACAGCTACTTAGTACTGCAGTACATCTGTTTTCATTCACAGATTTGCCTGTTTGCACATATTATCTTTTTATTATGATATTGTTAAAATACATTTTTACTATTTTAAGTATTTGGTTAATTACTATTTTGTTGTGTCCCTGTTAAATAAAGTCTGTAACTGTTTTCGTGTTCCTTTCGCAGATTATTGTTGATGTAGGATTCTAACGGAACCATGCATTTATAATTTGATATTCGATAACCATTATTTCACCTTGTATTTACCCCTGATGTGTTTATTTTTTATATTTTCAGATAGTCTATGACAACATGGCTGTTAAATGTAAAAAATTGCAAGCATTTTAAGGTGATGGTAGACAATCATGCATCTTGCCTTGCCTGTATTGAATGTTCATCATCCAAAACCTGCAAGGTGTGCTCTCTGTGGACAAAAGATGTATTGTCAAAAAGAGCTCAAGGACAAGGAAAAAAGGTCCGATCCAAAAATAGTGAACATTTTAAGTTTACATCTTCCTTCCAATACATTATCTAGTTTAGCCAGGGATGCAGGAATGCTTTCCCTTCCATCCATTAAATTGCCTTGTACAGAGGACATATTGGAGGTGGATATTCAGAGATCTAGAACTGAGGATGATCAATACAATTCATAAAGCTTTGTCAGCAAGAATGTCAACAATCGAGTATGACAAAGTTGCATCATACAGATCTAGGCAACCCATAAGGTACAAGTCAGCTCCCTGCCTAGACATGATATAGAGGCAATGAAGCTGGGTGTATAAGGGTGTTTTTTATTTTGCTGGCTGATCTGGACAGCATTCTTATTGTGATTTTTACCCCTCTGTTGCCCCTCTCTGATGGAATAAGTCATGGTTCACTAATATGCTTGTGCCCAGAAAAATGTCAAACAGCCATGGTCACTAATCTTTCACCCATGTCCAGAGGAACTTCTACTAAAGGCATGACTCTTGTCCGGCATGTCTTGCACAGGAAAAGTTGTGGAGAGGATCTCGTCAGCTAGATGGCTCTCCACTGTAATTGTGTAAGAGGGAAAATTGCATATTTTTTGTGACTGGTATCTTGCAAATGATGTCACAGCACTGTCAGCCTCCATTCACCCAGCTGGCTTACTTATTTCTTTTTCTTTTTGAAATGAACCTAGAACCAATATAAGTTAAGGGATATCACTCCATGACTTCTGAAACATTCAGAGGTCATCTGAAACATTCAGAGGTCATGGGTGGTTTGACAGTGCTTGCTAACCAGTTTTGATCTGTCCCAACCTAAGTCACTGACCCTATTCCTGAAGTGGAATCTGTTGTGGGTCATCACACAGCTTAACTCTTCCAAGTTCAAACCTTTGTTCACTGTTCTGCTGAAGAAGCAATCATACAAGAGGTGCATCCTGATAGCCTTGGTTTTGACATCAGGAGTGAGTGAGCTCCTTGCTCTATCTATGGATCCATACTATCTACAGTTTCATTCAGATGGTTGAGTCATTTTAATGGCACGATCTGGTTTCTGTCTACTAGCAACTGGAAAATAATTTAATGCCCCTCTCGTTGATTGATCCTTCAAGAGAGGCAAGGGTACAGGACCTGGTACATGCTGTCTGAATCATAAGTTCACGAAATCCACGTGGTTTGGGTGACAGAGGTTTTTCCTCCCACTTAAACCAGGGAAGCATAACATAACCCCACAAATGGCTAAAGGGAGTCATCCAGTTAGCATTCTCTGATCTCTCACAGGAACAAATACATCTGATGAAGATTTCGGCTGATGAAATACAAGGTATTTCTATGAGTCTTGCCTTTCAATGCAATGTCTGAAATAAGGATATAATGGAATCAGTAGGTTGGCATGCTCATTCCACTTTACCTCTTTATACCTCTTTATATTTGCATGACACGGTCTCTCTAAACACTGAGTTGAATCTTGCTAGTCTCTTGGTTGCTGCCCAGACAGTTGCCAGATTATGCCACTCCAGACAACTGCATCATTGGGTACAAACTCAATTTTGCTGAATTCAGCTGAGAAAATCTTTCTTTGTAATTATATTAAAGTGTGGGTGCCTCTGTAAGGTAGTTCCTTGCACATGTATATAAACTTATTACTTTCATTAGGAGAGTCACATGCATAAAAGTAGAGAGTTCTAATGACCCTCAAGGCACTTTAGGCAGAGGTTGGATGCTTAGCATTTCCTCCTCATCTTACCTGTTCTCTTAACGTTAATGTGATTGGGTAATGTATTTGACGGAAAAAGTATATTTTATAGTAAATTAAGTTTCCCAGATATACTTAGCCAGTCACGTCTATAAATTCCTCCCAAACCCTTCCTGCAATTTGAGCATCCAGTCTGAGACATTGCTGACGTTAAAACTGATGATATCCAGTATACAGATTGCTACCGAATGAGGTAATGGAAGGTAATCTGTAAGAGTTAGTTCCCTTTGTCTATTCAAGATCTATAATTTCAAGTCTGGGAGGGCTTGATTCTGGAGATGGCATTAGTAATTTCTAACATTGATATGATTGGATAATAAGTATTTTCGGAAAAATGCTTTATAATTTCCATTTTTTTTAATAGGTAAGTATAATACAAATCATGAAAAAAAATCATTAACTATAAAATTGTACACCTGGGAATCTTTATATTTTTAAACTGATTCCAGAATGCATCCAATTTGTGGAATTTCCAAATTTTTATTAAGAGATAGAATGAGACAGATTTCAGAAAAATGAAGGATATTATGACATTTTAATTCTTTATGGCTGCTTAATGTTCAGTAAAAAATTCTAAACCAAGCAGTAAGAAGCGTATTGAAAAAACTTGTTTTGGGGAAGAGAACTTAAATGTTTCAGTGAAACAGGGGCCATTTATTCAGGTAGGTAAGTGAGGTAACTGCACTATATATGCAATTTACCATTTAGGTAAATGAACAAATTTAATAAGCAAGGGTTTTGCATCTGCCTGGCTTGCACTTGTAGTTCTTGGTTGCATTTATATCTTCTTTGTATCTTTTCAAATTAAATTTATATTCCAGTAAGATGAAAAATAGTCCTAGTTATTTGTCTTCTTGAATAAATGAAATATTCAGATATAATTGGGTTTTAACATGTACTGAATAGACTAAGATACTTGAAATGAAGCGCTTAAAAAAACAGTACAAGTCAGAAGTAAATAAATCTTAATGGACAAGCAGCATCCTTACCACAACATACCCATATGAAAGTAAAACCATACACACCTACTGTATTCATAAATAAAACAAGTACAAGCAGATCTTACTGTATACTACAATACACCCTATATGAAAGTAAAACCATACACACCTACTGTATTCATAAATAAAACAAGTACAAGCAGATCTTACTGTATACTACAATACACCCTATATGAAAATAAAACCATACACACCTGCTGTATTGATAAACAAGTAAAAGCAGATCTCGATGTATGCCACAATATACCTATATTCAGGTAAAACCATACACCCCTATTCCATCGCTAAATGAAACTGAAACAAGTACAGGCAGGATCCTTACCATGGTATGCCTATATACTGGTAAAACTGCACACCCCAATGGTATTTGATAATGATTCGATCATTTCGCATGAATTTGTCATCAGATGGTGACTGTTCGATGAATGGAGGGAAGTTTAACTGGATATAGACAGTATGTAATTACTCTTTAGTTCTCCAGCATGGTTCATGTTGAGTATTTGTGCTCATTATGATTCTTTTCAGGCTGGTTTTCCACCAGGTGTAGTGAACATTGTCACTGGATATGGTCCTACTGCTGGGGCAGCCATTGCTGAGCATATGGATGTGGATAAAGTGGCTTTTACAGGATCAACTGAGGTAAATAAAGTCCACAATCAGGCTGATGCTAATCAAAAGGACTAGCCATTTTCTACCCCACCCCACCCAATTATCTTCATATCATGTAAATTACATGTATGAGGTGGTGTAATTTAATTTCTGACACAAGTTTTTTGTTCACATTACAGTTACAGTGGAATCGGCATGTTGAAGAAAGATATTGGAAGACCTGAAAATGTTTTTTACTTTGTGTATTTCTCCATTATACTGTCAATCCATAAACTTTTGATTAAATTTGCAATGATATAAATATTATCATATTTATGTTGTGAATCTTTTAGGATGAGACTTTTTTTTTGAAGAAGGATACAAACTACTCCCTAGGAGCCAGTACTTAATACCTTGCACTTAATAAATCAACTTGACATTGGTTAAAGTTTATTTGCAAAATCTATCATTAAGTTTACATTAAAAGCATTAAAAGAAAACAGATGCAGATGTTTTGTTTTTCAGTAGCTTTCTGCATGGTAGGTAGCAGCCATGCCTTCTGAGCTGCTAATCCTCTTTATTGTTATAGTTTAAAGTACATGTAATTATTTTTTATAATTAGACCAATCGTTCTTCTATTTCCATACAGTAACATCATTAATTACTATTGAATTTCATTTAGCTTGATATTGATCAGATCCCACCTGAATTAGATTCTCATTATTCTATATCATTGTTTTGCTTGTTTATAACCCTGGATTATCAGACCAACCAACTTTTTCAATACAATAATTCCCTTAATTATTATTGAATTTTAACCAATTTTCTAGGCAGCTTGATTCTCATGAAGCCTTGTCCAAGTTTGAATGTCGTTATTTTACTGCATCACTTGGCAGTTATGGCCCCTGATTAATGATCCCACCCACTTTCATTTCCATAGAACTTATTTATGATTGAATTTTAACCAAATTTAGTAAGGCATTTGATATTGATAGGACCATGGTTGACTCACATTATCAGAATTCTACATCATTATTTATAAAAATGGTACTAGCAGCTGCCTCGCTTGGTGCTCAGCATTAAGAGGTTACGGCTAGGACTGGTTGACCTGATTTCAGGATAATGCGACTGGGTGGGACATCATGCTACCTGTCTGCAGCATTATGCACTAGTGCTAGACATCACTGTAAACTGCTACACTGCAGTCATCGTATTGAAATAACGGAAAAATTGTTAAAGCTATGTTAAAAATCCAAATCACACACACACACATATCATTATTTAGCAGTTTTTGGAGCCATTTCAGTTTTATTTCTGCAGAGTAACTCCATTAATTTCATTTGGATTTTAACCAAATTTATTATGCAGCTTGGTATCGATGAGACCTCAGCAGAACTCAGTTGTCAGCTCTCTAAATCAAAGTAGGAGTTACAACCCCTGATTGTCAGATGGTGGGTCTGACACTTTAGTTTCAGAACACGAATGACTCCCTTATTGGATTTTAAACAAAAGTTTAGTAGTTAGTCAGATATTAATGAATAAACTTGTCCGAGTTTGATTATAAGCATTACTGAGGTATATGTTCAGCATACAGCAGCAAATTTTAGCCGAGTTATAGCTCCTCAATGTCATCCTCTGCAAGTTTGCATTTTGCATAATAACTCCCTTGGTATGCATATAGATTTTGATGACAGTTTGGCTTAGTTTGATGATTCATCATTGTCTGCATTACCATATAGCATTTTAGTTTCCACAGTAATTCTCTGTATTATTATTAGAGTTTTTAGTAAATGCAGTATGCAGCCATAAATATATATATATATATATACATTATATGTATGTTATATCGGTGATATACCACGAGATGTATAAATTTTTCATTAAAAGGAAACGAGTGGTATATCATTGATATAACATATATACTATACATATATTTTATTTATATCACATATAAATACACATGTTTGCCATTTAAACGGAGTTATGATTGACTTCAGGCAGCTGTGAATTGACCAAGTGAATGAACTCCTCACATCCCTGGCTAGTGTGTCTACTACAAAATGTAGTTCTGTGCCTTTTGTGGCTTTTCACATACACCTTTGCATATTGATAAGTTGATTGTTTTCTTTTTTGAGTTTCTATTTTTATTCACATTGATTAAATTAATATGACACACTTATGATTTAAACATGAAAGATGGTTTTAATGAAGAAAGTAGAGCACTACAAACACTGAACGCTCAGCCATTCACGTACCAGCACATGGAAATAAGTGTGGTGTATATTTAATGTATTTACAGTTGATTTAAGTCATTATTCTGCTTTAATTAACATTACTATTGACCATAAAATTATTTTTCCTGTATCTTGCTGCAGTGGTCTAGAGAGAGAGAGAGGCGCCCTTTGGACATTTTCATATTTAATTGATAATAATTGATTTTTTGAACATTATGATAGGTTTAAGAAACAACAACAACAAAGCATTAAATACATTACAGTATATGTGCCTTGTAACCGCGAAATTTACCATATATTGTCGACAGGCTATTGCAACTTTGTGTCATTGATTATATAAACACTGTAGATAAATCCCAATGAAAGTGTACACATACCGTTAGGACAAACCATATTCTTGTAGGTTACTTGGTGTAAATACAGTTTCAAGGTTTTCATCCAGCCCAAATTCTTTTTCTCTCTACTCTAGATTTCTGCGCATTTTGTCCCTTATGCATGACAGGGGAGGGGGAACAGAAAGACAAAAGGATTGCAATATGTGTACCATATTAAATTTATTTAGAAATTGGGGATTATTAATACTTTTTATCGTTATTTGCATATGTCATTAATGATTAATGAGTGGAAATTCATCATTGAACTATAGGTAGAATCAACAACACACAGTTTCAACAATGTTTATATATGCGTATTATTGCGCCATGGGCGGATCACAATTTGATATACCAATAGCAGTTGGTATATCAAATTGCTTTATACCAACACTTTAAAAACCATGTTATTTTTAATATATATATATATATATATATATATAGATATAGATATATATTCCTTTAGTGGAGCTAAGGTCACTAAATTTTGTATGCAGCTTTGTATTTTAGAGGTCACATATTTTTGTCATTGTTCTACATCATCACTAGTGTCTTCCTTAACCTTAATTTAGTTCTTGTGTCACCACTCTCGCCCAGCCCTTTTCTCTTCAAAACTACACTTCTCCACTGCTAGTGACAGTCAGTTCCTGAAATGTACTTGTTTATAAAGTGTAGTTTGCCACACTTAACTTTCTGTTTTTATTTCTAAAACTAATATTACAGCGATGCTTAAAAAGATTTTATAATGACACTTAATTATGAATTTTGAAAAAGTATTTTAATGCCATATTTATTCAGACTGCATTATTTTGGAATGTGTGTCATGTAATAAAAAGAAAAAAGTCTCTATTCTACTTATATTACATTTTATGATTCAGAGAATTTTGTCAGTGACTGTAATTTTGTTCCAGTTATTTTAATTTTCCTATTTTTCAATTCCCAAAATTTACTTTTGTCCAGAAGAGCATCAGTCTCTTCAAGGGATTCTTGTTTGATGTAGAGCTTTGATCTTGTTACTTTATTCCCACCTGTATTTCATCAGAGCACCACTGTCCTTACACCAGTAAGAATTGCTGGTCACTGTCTTGTCTAGATGAAAAAAATGGTAAAGATTGTAAAGAATAGTTAATACATTCTTGCAAGTCTGGTTGATTCTCTGGGTCTTTTCCCTGAAATTCAGGTGGGACAGCTTATTGGCCAAATGGCAGCCAAGAGCAACTTGAAGCGCACAACCTTGGAACTAGGAGGCAAGAGTCCAAACATCATCCTGTCGGACTGTGATCGTAAGTTTAATTCGTAGGTTGATTGTATGCTAAGTTCTCACAATTTATGTATATCACTCTTAGTAGCTCAACATATAGCTTCGCAGCAGAGAAAACCAGAGCCTGGAGAAAATCACAACTTTGAATCGGCTACCACATGACCCTCCTACATACTGGACCCAGGATCAAACATAGAACTGCAGAGGCATGAAGTGAGCATGTCACAGCTGTGCTGTCTAGGCATTCACAAATAAGTTATCTTTGTGTTTCAGGTTACAGTAGAACCTTGTTTATCCAAATTATTGACTAAATCAAATAATGTGTACCATTAACATGTAAATTTGTGCTCACACATGTTCTTTAGTCTTCATTCAACCACCGATGCTATTTCAACTGAGAAAGTCTTGAACCCTTTTTGGAAGAATGTGGTTTGTACAGAAAATTACAGTAAAAAACTTTTGGGGGTTTGGGGTTGGGGGAAAATTGTACTCTTAACTGTCTATGATGCTTTGGGTACTTTTTTGGGGAGTTTTGAAATGTCTTTACCTTTTTGTCTTTTGCATCATGAAGGATGGTTAGTTTTGACTGGAAAGCTTTATCGTCTTTAGATTTTGGTAGGGTATTTGGTTTTGCCACATTTGTTAACTGGATTTCCCTTCTAGATGTGTTGCCTGAATTGTGCTGTTAAACCAAAGATGTACTATTTGAATGTTTTGGGGGTTTTTTTTGTCCATTGTGGAATTTGGATAAAGAAGGCTCAACTGTATGCACATTATGGACATCTCAGTTATATCATTTCTGTAACGACCACTAAGGATAGCTCAGACAATGTATTCTATAGAAAGTAGCCTTGTATTTGAAAAATTAAATAATATTGAAGTTAAAATTAAATAGTATTGGAGTTTTATTTTACCTTCTTAAATCTGTAGATCATTTTTCTGATTACTACTGAATATACTTGCTTATAAGTCAAAACCAGCTGCAAACAACATAGACCCTGATCTACCTTTTGCATAATGCACTGGCAGAGCAGGGTATTTGGTGTTTGTTTTGTACAAACTGCATAGACCCAGATATGTCAGCACATTGTGAGATGGCAGAATTTGGGTCTGCAGTTTGGACTCTAGTTACAGGGTTCCCACGCTACCGGGAAATCGGGAAAAAGTCGGGAGAAATGATATTTATTTTCCCGACCGGGAAAAGTCCTTGAATTTTTCAAATACTGATAAAAGTTGGGAAATAACCGGGAATTTTTATGTCGCCAAATGATGACAGAAAAAATACATAATTAAGTTGTAACTGAACTGATCTTGAATTAAAATTTTCGAGTTCTTACAGTACCGGAAATTTCGAAGGTTGCAGTAGGGATCATTTAGGTGCTTTCCCTAACATATATGTTTGGTCAATCCAAGCACTCGGTTGATTGGATTTATCTGATAGACTGGTTGTTCAACAGGCCATTCTATATCGGTATCTTTTTATTGTGTAGAAGACATGAAGACCAGTCTACCATCTCAACACGCCGGCATCATGACTGTGATACATGATTACGGTAAGTTTATGAGATGAATGAAACAGCTCTACATTGTTCGTTCTGATGTATAAATTACTGAAAATGTCTTGTTAAAGCTTATAATTTGGTGCTTAGCAAAGGGAATGCGGCATTAACCATTATCGTCAGTAGTAACCTTGGACACAGCTACTGAGTAGCCTTTGCAGTGAATGTTACTTGGCACTGTCAGAACATTGCTAAATATGTAGAAATCTGCCAAGTTATTGGTTGACCAAAATGAAATACTGTTTCAACTGATAATCTCATTTTGGTGGACCAATTAGAGGGCAGCATTCCATTCAGTGCATTTCAGTTGCATATTAAGTGGACGCATTCATAGACTAGTTGGGCAGCAACGTTGGATAATATATAGGTAGTGTAGTTCATCAAATTGATGTAGGTCTCCAGTGTTGAATGTCCAAGGTAAACATTGGTGCTAAATTGTTATTCCGTTTGAGGTGTACCTTGAAATATCTGCATCGATTCTTAAATAGTTTGCAGTCCCTGTGAGTAATCAGTAGACGTTTGGGGGCTGCTTTATCGGATTACAAGCAGACACAAGTGGAGCTCTCAGACAATTCAGTCTCTTAAGATGGTATATACATTTGAACGGGTTTTTGTCAGTTTTAATCAACACTTTTATAATTAAGTTTTTTTCTTTTTCAAATGATGAATTTTAACCAAATCCACTAAAGGTGCTTAGGATGTTTGAAAAATATGCTAGTTTTTCGGGGGGGGGGGGTCTTTTTTTTTATTGGCACAGATTACTGCAGGATTAAAACTTGATTTTGTATAAGATACATTTTGTAAAGCAAATAAAATTATGTAAAAATAATCAATAATTTGGTAGTTTCATTCTGATTTGGGGGAATCAAATGTATGTAGATATCTCTGTTGCAAATGGTACATCTTAAGGAATTCATTTGTTTTCAGATCATGCCTGGGTGTAAATTTCAAGACCAGTGGCTGACTGGTGATGGATTCAAGTCCTGGATTAGAAAGGATAAAAGTAACTCACATGCAGCATTGTGCCAACTGTATAACAAGTCCATTGATTTAACATCAATGGGTAAGACTGCTCTGACTTCTCATTCAAAAGGAAAGAAACATAAGGAGGCAGACAGGTTACGTTTAGAAGGAAACATCCAAGTCTTCATGCGTCCACCTCAGATTCACACCACTACGCCAGCCACCACATCTGCTGTGACTACAATGATACCTTCAGATACTACAAAGTCACCATCACAGTCTACAGTATCACTTTCATCATATATAACTAAATCTGAGACTCTTAATGTGGGTGTTTAAAAACTGTAACTTCTAATTATTCATTTTCATCAAATGAAGAAACATCATACATACTGTCATTGCCAAGAGTATGAGTTGTGGAGAGACAAAATCTATGTATATCACATGTTTTGGAATTGCACCATACTTAAGTGCACTTTTGGAAATGAAAGTAAAAGATGAATCATTTGTGATGCTTTTTGATGAGTCCTTGAACAGAGAATTACAGAAAAAACAATTGGATATTTTACTTCGATTCTGGGAGAGTGATCATGTGCAAAGCAGGTATTACACATCAGATTTTCTAGGTCATGCAGCAGCTGTTGATCTTGTGCAGAGTTTTGAGAAAAGTGTGGAGAATAAAATTGGATTCAAGAATCTAATCCAATTGTCAATGGACGGACCTAATGTGAACTTGGCTGCATTCAATAAATTGCAAAAGAAATTGGAGTTGGAATACTGCAGTAAACTGCTTAACATTGGCTCATGTGGCCTTCATTACAATACACAATGCATTCAGAGCTGGAATCTCTAAGACTGGGTGGGATGTATCCCATAAGCTGTCAGCACTGTACATGCACTGGGATGATGTACCAGCTAGGAGAGATGACTATGAATCTGTCACCAAGCAGAATTTATATCCATTGCCTTTTTGTGCACACCGTTGGATAGAGAATGTGAAAGTTTGTGAGCGTGCAATGGAAATCTACCCATATGTTAAGCAGTATGTAGAGAGTGTTGAGAAGAAAGAAAACAAAGATCCTGGAACTAAATCTTTCAATACAGTAAAAGATAAAGAGGAGGAACTAGAAGTTGTAAAGAAAGATTTAAATGAAAAAGTGCATTTGCTTAATAACATGCAAGACTGTTTGGTTATAATCCTCAGCAGAGTTCTAGCTTGGTCAAGTTGAACATGAACTTGAGGGAATTCCTTTCTCATATAAAAGATGCATGCATGTTATCAAACATCTTGTCTGTCAACATTTTACAGGGATTCACAATGAGCCAAAATGGGCATATAACTTGATATTGAATTTTGCATTTGTTGTAATACCATGCACATAGTTTTAAAGTGGTACTGATTACTTGAGAATTAAAAGCTTGAAAACAAAACTAGTTTCATTTGTTCATTCTGTTAGTTTTCCCATACCAACATAATGCAGTGCAATTTTAGTCTATACATTGAAATGGCTTAACATTAGAATTTTTATGATTTTCAGAAGTAATACCTGCTTCTTGTGAAAAGTTTGTGGTTTGGTACATGGTTATTTGTCTGATTTAGATATTGTGGAAGAGTCTTGAAATAGAAACAGCATTTAATTTGAATAATACACATTTTCTAAGCTGAAATTTCTTTAATTCCATTTAGTATTGGTCATAAATGAACCTTGAAAAACTGAATTTCATCCTGGAAAAAACCTGGAAAAGACCTGGAAATTTTTCTTTAAAAAAGCATGGGAACCATGTAGTTAGAAGTGGCTGTATATTGTACTTTTGGCTTAAATGTACAGTCACATATTTCTAGCCTCACTCAGAGGAGCCCAGTGCATGGTTGCACATAGTTTTTTCCTTATATAATTATACATGTACAGTGAAAGCTTGCAGGACTGAAAACCTATGGGACCAAATGAAATGTTTTGGTTTTGAGGCTTTTTGGTGTTATTTGAGGTTCTCAGATTTTACTTAAAATGGGATGCAATCAGCTGTATCCCCTTAGTTATAGCATAATGTGTATATCGATTAGTACCTATTCTGTTTCATTAAAATAATGATCATGTTTCTGTTGATATTTATAGTGTAAGTAATTAATTTTGTTTCAACACTTTGGTTTTGTATTTCATTGTAAATTTACAACGATTTGAGAAAATGTCACCAGCCAGGAATTATGAGTGAACAATTTTGATAAATTGTTCTTGGTTTGTCTGTATTGGTACTAATGTCAAAAGTGACGCTGTGTACCTTTTAAATTCAAAAGGTAGTTGATAGAGAATCATTTATAGTATGAGATACAGATGTCTGGCAGATGAACAATAATTGCCACAATATTACAATAAACTTTGAAAGCTATCACTTCAGCCAAGTGCAAAGTCTACCATTTTGCTGACACTGGCCATGATCTGTGCAGGTGCATTTGCTTAGTTTTGTGTTTTTTCATACATGGCTATTAACAGAATGTAGGCCAACCTCAAAACTATTTTCTGGCAGCTTCCTAGCTTCATTTTGGATAAATTTCAGATTTTTTTTGTTTTCAATTTAGTGTAAAAATTAAATCTGCAACTGAAATTTTTTTCACTATTCTGAGTAGAGGGGTTGGGGTTTATTGAATATTTTTTCAGTTAAATTAAAGAAGGAAAAATATGGGACCAAAAAAATATTTCAGTTTCAAGAGGGTTTTGGTTAAGTGATTTTTATGTCTTAGGAGATTGTACAGTGTACATTTAAAATGTATTAATACATTGCTTATTTAACGTGTTAAAATATACTACTGGAAATTCATCACAGCTGCAAATCAGCTGCACACTTGTATATGAAAACAGTTAATGTCTCCATGGAAATAGCAGGATGGATGTACTGCTGTCTTGTGTTATAATGTGCTGCATTTTAACACGATTCAAGGTATAAGGTGAAATTTAGTCTTAATTCTTCATTTTCTTTTAAATCATTTTTTTTTTAAATTACAGTGCATACTATACTATAGTTGTGCATATTACAGACCTGGCAACCCTTATGATTTTGTAGTAGGTCTTACGGAAATTACCCTTATACTACAGACTTATGGAAATAAAAGCACAAATTATCTCAGTGCAAGTGTTTGCAGTAAAATCCAGATACTGGCTTGTCTGTATTTGATTCAGATCTGAGTATTGTATTAGAGTCAGAGGAGTTGTTCAGGGAACCTGACTAACTTTACAGGTGTACCTCAGGTGCTATTAACAGCACATATTTTGTGATGCAAAGCATCAGCATGATCAAGCTGTTGCTTAATTTTCTAAAAATGGCGTCCAGCAACTGATACTTTCAGAATGAAATAAACTTTTTAAAAAGTTTTAATAGTACAGAAGAATAAAAAGGAATATTCAGATTCTTGGGGGAGAAAGCAGGAAGGGCAACAATTACATTTAATGGACACCATTGAGTGGATATGAATATGTCTTGAGGCATTAAAGATAATCGCTGTTGCCACAGCCCACATGAAATTACGGAAATTTTTTTGATGGATTAGGTCAAGTTGAGAGATAGTTCAGAGCCATCAAGCTCCATAGGTTTTGGAACTGCAGTTTGTGAAACTGTACAGGAGGTAATTAAAGTCCCAAGTGTAGTTTACAAATTTTTAGTTGAACACAGTGTTTACCATTGTTGCATCAGTCTTGAATCACACTTCTGGACTTTCAAATGCATGTTTTTGAGCCTGACAGAGCAGTACATGATATTTTGTTTCACCTTACTGAAAATGAGTATAATTTATTGGAAAATAATGTATTGTCTTACTGAGAAAGTCTTGTTTAGGTTGACAAGTCTGATATTACACTGTTCTCTGTATATTGTGTTTCTCTGTATAACATGATTCGTGAGTGGTAATGGACCCTGACTACCATGTTATAACACGAGAGAGCTGTATCTACAGTCAGGTGTATATAAAGACCACCTGTTCTGAAAGAACAGAGCACCTGTCTCGAGAGATCCCTTTTTTTTACAGGACAATCATACCAAATTTGGGGAATTTCTGTATTTTATTTTTGCTACTTCTGTGGCAAAGTAAAAAATCTTGAAAATTGAACTTAACATAAAATTTGTGCCCCAATCATGAATTTGAACACTTGAGAATTTTCCAACATTATAAATTTGCATGCAAGTAAGCAAAACATAATTTTTTTATCCATGGTATTCATTTCATACATGAAATTATTGTGCTGTCAAAAAAAACCTGTTAGAAGACTACCTGTCTTTCAAGATAACATGTTTAATTCATGTAAGTTTTCTATTCTGTGGTATATCCTAATAAAATGTCCCATGTATTTTAGTGGACCTGGCGGTGGAGCAGGCTCACTTTGGTCTCTTCTTCAACCAGGGGCAGTGTTGTATTGCTGGATCTAGGGTATTTGTTGAAGAAAAGGTTTACAAGGAGTTTGTCGAGCGTAGTGTTGAAAGGGCAAAGAAGAGGACTGTTGGTGATCCATATGATGAGAAAAATGAACAGGGACCACAGGTGTGTTGCAGTCAGTATTTTCTATCCTTTGTTTTAAGGAGTTGCAGTAGTTGATAATCTCTTATTTTGTTCGTTGGAGTTGTCAGAGATAAAATTGTGATAAATTTTCATGATATAAGAAACTGAAAAAAAATACACTTTTAGGATCATTGCAGATCAGCTTTGCTTACACTTTTCCTTGCAATATTATATAAAACATGCTGAAACCTTTAAACAGTTGCCTCTTCACTTCACAAGCCAAATTGTGAAACCAAAGGTGTCATTTTTCCAGCACAACAGCTGTAATGCCTTGTGTCAGCAACACTATGATTTTATATTCAAGTTAAAGTTGTAGGTATGTATAGTAAAAGTTGTACAGGTAATGTATGTGCATTTACTCATCTTAAATTAAAATGTAATCCTAATTTTGTTCAACCGAAGTCTGTTCAATCCCTGTTAATGAATGCTCTGCACCTTAAACTGTCATCAAGAAACTTTGATGAAAATTATTGATTGCTATGGACTTCTACAGCGGTGACCAGGTACTAAACTGGGTCAAGGAAAGGGTATGTCGAGTCAAATCATCACCATATAGGGTAGTATGAATTTGTGTATCAACATGGGTAGGTTTTATTGTGACATCACAACATGTGACATTCAATCTGGATTGTACTAGACCACACCTGTAGGTTTATCTTGTCCAGAAAAGGCATGTTCGTTAACATTCATTTTGCTGTGTATACTGGCGTGTATATAATGACCTTCCAAAGGAATATGGATGTATGAGGATCCAAATAAAGTGAATAATTGCCATTTAAAGGTGTGTAGAATCAAATTCAAAGAAATGACACCAAGTACTGCAATAATCAATGTTTAATGCATACATGACCTGTATGACTTTTACTATAGCTTACATCATGGCATGGTTCACAAATGAAATTTTAACATTCCTGGGAACCTATGTTTCTCTGTCAGATATATTATCTGATCACATTAGCATAAGGAAATAAACTCCCATCTCTTGAATTCAACCCTGCTTGAAAGATAAAAAATTCAGTCTTACCTGTTTACAAATCATATCGACAAAGGGAAAAAACTCTTCCAGACTCCCTCCCCTTGTCTCTGCTAGGTGGCCACCCATATACCAGAAGTCATTCAGTTTAAGTTTTTGCTGCAGCACAGCCAATTTTGCATCACATCAGCTCATTATGTCAAAATTCATCATTAATTCTACACATTTGTCTTTAAAATCTTGTATTGATAATTAAGGGTTTTTTTCATTGACACTTGTATATATTTTCTCGAATTTTGCTAACTTGGTCTCTGACTGTGTTGTCATACACAGTATCATGGATGCTTGTTGGTTCATATGTGTTTTCCATGCACACTGCTTTGATTTACACTTAGTTTTAATTGTGAGTACATTTACTGATAGAGCTGTCCTTTTGTTATAATTGTAGATGTCAACTACTACCACCAACTGTGCCATGTACCAAACAGCATTTTAGTGTGAACAGTGTAATTTTCCAAAGCACAGTGTAGTAACAATAGCATTGTACATTACACCATGTGTTAGAAATTTGTCAAATAATAGTGTTTTAAAAAGGAAATAATGATAAAACACTAAGCTTTGTGGGGTTTTTTTTCTAATCATATTGTAATACATTGGTTTAATTTTAGTCATGGTGACCATAGCAGTATTGCACTATGTCTAGAATTGCATTATAAATAACTTGTAATGAATGAGAGTTGTAGTTAACACTTTTGGATTGTCATTTCCCTTTTTATTGTTTTCATAGTATTTTTAGATGTAAACTGGCTCCCCAATATTCAAATTGTTAAATGTTAGGCTCTTTGAGGACATGCCTTGCTGGCATTATCAGCGAGGATGCTGTCCACCATCTCATGGAAAAGTCTGCAGAGGAAGGAGTGATGGGCAAAGTGCAGATCTATGACAGAAGAATGGCACATGGTGGATGTGTCCATGCTACACCTGCCCCAATCACTGCTCAGGTTGCAGATGAGGCATATTATCCAGGAAAAGAAGACGTATTTATTGACTTTGAGACAGTTTGTATCCCTCTTTTTATCATGTCTGCCCAATATGGACTTGAAGTTCATGGGAGATTTTGCTCCCATCTTTTGGCAGCCCACTGGGCATAAGCTCCCAAGGATGCTGGGCAGGGTTAGAGTGCCAATAAGTCGGGATGCATGGAGATTTTTTCGGCTGACCTTACCTTAGTTTTCCACCAGCTGTCAGTGCCTTCTGCTTCACCTCTGCTGCCTGTTCATGTGCCCCACTACAGGTGGCCTTTCTTGCCCTAGTGGCACCACATTTTGGTCTTTTATATAAATGGGTTGTGCTTGCAACTGAGATAAAATAGTCCCTCTATCAGAGGCTGAACAGAGATGGGCTTAATGCAGAAATACCTCTGGAGTGACCCCAACCAGAGATCGCTGTGTGTGCAGTGCAGTGCAAAACCTGTTTTATGAAAGCCTTAGCATGGGCTTGCAGGGTGAAGTTTGCATGTCCTTTTGATTGATCCAGATTATCTTCAGTTCAGATCAGTTTGGTTTGGTTGTCCTAATGATTTAACAAGGTTTCATAGAACAAGTTCCCATCTGTGAACAATCAAAAGATGGGCATTTGGTTGCTCTCCTCAGTTGATACATTAAGAGAGGCAATACAGCAGGACCCATTCAGTGTTCTCAGGTTCTAAGGTGTTCATCTTTACAGATCACTGACACCTCTGTCCACATGGATTCAAGTCTTGAGCTCGGCCAGTGTGGGAATGTGAGACAGCTTGCCAGTAGCTTCCCATGGGTTGGTGGTTCTTCCTCCACAAGATAAACTAGCTGCCATGTAAAGCCTATCATGTGCTGAAAATGGCATTCAGCCCACTACAACAACAACTACTTGAAACAGATGGAAAACAGTCCTAGGGTCCAACAACACCTCTTTTTTTCAGTAGAGACCAACAAACACAACATAACCTGTCAAAACCTTGGCTTATTTGGGTGATATGCTGAATATACTTTTATGTTTTACAAAACAAACTACACCTCATAAAAAATTTTTAATGAGATTCAGGTGAGCTATGCAGTTCTTGTGCTTTGCCCTAAAACATCATTCTAGCTGTCATCTGGCATGCACAGTCAATCTTCACAAGCTTCTTTTATGGAGATTAATTGGTGCAGAGGAGTGAGTCAAGCCTGGTGGATCCAGTGGTTCAGGCCAGATGACCATCAGACTCTGTTAACAACAGAGAAATCTCCCCTAGTCTGTCAGTTTACAGTTTTAACTTGATTCACCTGGAATTTTTCTTGTTTAAGAAAACATTATTCATTTCTCATTACTTGCATGTTCATGTCATGTGTTATGTGACCTTTGTGCAGCCTTTACGTTAGGGAGTGGTTTATCCTTGATAAAGGGAGATGTGATGCTCATGCACTCCCTCATAGTACTGTTCTCTTGACCTTACTGTGATTAGGTAATTCACTCAACAGACAAAGGAAATGTTATAGTAAAATTTGTTTCTAAAAAAATACATATTTATTCACATAGCCCTTATTTAGCCTTTTCAAACCTTGCTGCAAATGTATCCATCTTTGTTGGTGTTAAGCTGAAACTTAAACAGAATAACATCTGGAATACAGATGGACACCTTGCAGTTACAAGGGGAGGTGATCTGCGAGACAGGATATACCAATTTTTTTTTTCCCATTTCAGGAGTGGGGATTTGAATGTTAGGGGTAATTGTTTCCTAATGATATTGCAGTTGTGTAAGTATTCTTGGAGAAACATGATTTACTGTACAATGTCTGATGATTAGCCTTGTCTGGAGTTGTAAAAATAATTTCCTTTCTTCTCAGGGTCACAGTAACCTTTTTCATGAATTGTACATCACTCAGAATACTCACTGCCAACTTCAGTTGTAGCCTGAGACATTTTTCTTTTAATAATTAAGTGAAGAACTTTAATTTCTGCAATTGTTCTCTACCATTGTAGTTTTTGTACAGGAATTTATTTTACTCCTTACACCTTCAGGTTGATGATGCCCAGTTTGAAAAGGTTATGAGCATGATCAGTTCAGGGAAGAAGGATGGGGCAAAGTTGCTGTATGGTGGGAACAGAGTGGGGGACAAGGGATACTTCGTACAACCTACCGTCTTTGCTGATGTGCAAGATAACATGAAAATTGCCAAAGAGGAGGTCAGGAATAGAATAAGAGAATATTTGCCACTGTGCAATACTTTATAACAAGATACATACATGGGAATTCGATCAGTGTCTCTTTTGCGAAAATAAAACATCAGAAATAGTTAATAGGTATCATTTAAAAGCCAAGTTAATAGGTATCATTTAAAAGCCAAGTTAATAATATCCATCAGCAGATGAAAATATGACAAAGATTGCAAGTGCAAAGTTATGACACTGCCAAACTAAAGCAGATTACATTAACTGCATTACAGCAACTGTTTAAATGGGGAAATAAAAATTTGTTTATTTGAATTCTAACTCTTGTAACTGAATTTTTTCACTCTTCCATCATTCATGCCAAAAGTAGAACAATTTATTTTAAAATGTATATAGTTTACTAGTTAAATAGCAACCAACATTTCAGACAAATCTTCTCTCTCCCAGTGAAAAGAAAAGACAACATTTTGCTGGACATAAGTAATAAGTTTTTTGTGTGTAATTGATGCTGAATGTATACCATATTTACCATTTGTTTTCAGAGAACAAAATATTTATATTTTAGCTGTAACAGAATGTACATTTTATTCAGAATCTAAAAAGAAGCCAATGAAAAATCTGAAGTAACAAAAAAAAAACCACTGCAGCAGTGATATCAGTCAATCCCTCTTGCCAAGCAACAAAGCAATCACACTTTGTGTATGGTAATGAGTAGTAACTGTGGTCTGCCTAGTATAGTCATCATTATTTCAATCCTTAAGAAAATGAAAGAGTATAAAAATAAAAAAAAAAACAAACAATGTAGAACATGAAATGAAAATTAACCAGGTTTTATTTCCCTAAAAGTATCTTCTATCCATAAAAATCTGCACAAATATAACCCAGATTGCTCTTCAGGATTGTTATTGAATAAAAAAAAACAAATGTAAAATATAAAAATATAAAAAAAAACAAACAATGTAGAACATGAAATGAAAATTAACCAGGTTTTATTTCCCTAAAAGTATCTTCTATCCATAAAAATCTGCACAAATATAACCCAGATTGCTCTTCAGGTTTGTTATTGAATAAAAAAAAACAAATGTAAAATATATTAAATGGATCATCTTGATTATAATTTTCCATGTAGTGGTTGTGCATTGGAAAATTGAGGTCAGAGTCAAAATATTACTAACTAAACTAATGAACCAGTGTTAGGTTCAATATCTGAATTTATTTAAGACATAATGAAGTAATCCCAGGCTGTTAGCTCTATGTCAAAACTTGTCTAAGACTGTCAATGCAGCAGTCCTAGGCTATAGCAGTTCTGTATCAGAACTTGTATAAGACTAATAATGAAGCAATTTCAGGTTGTAATGATTCTACATCAAAACTTATTATTTATTAAGAAGATGACTGCAAACAACATTTAAGACTAAATAATGAAGCAATCCCAGATTGTAGCAGTTTTATACTGAAACATATAACACTAATAATGAAGCAGTCTCAGGTTGTAGAGCTTCTGTATGACTAATGACAAAATTAATTACATTGCAATACTTAAAAATTCATACTAATGTAAAAACTCGTGAAATAAGATGTTTTTATCTGGATTAATTTTTTGTTCATCTGGCCATATGGCTATGCATCCACCATGTCTCATCCATCAACATTTGCTATTTTCAGCATCGCAAAAATCACAGAACCATTTTCAACCAAATTGTCGGATACCTTCTTGGTATAAAAGGCTTTCAGACTTGTGCGAATGATCCCAGTTTGCCATCAGATGTGGCCACCATTACCAGAACTAGCAAAACCTTTATGTGACTTCATAGCAGCAAAGTAGAGGAAAGCTGTCATGCTATACTGGAATTGTCTTTGACGTCCACAGAAGAAAGCACATATGTGTGTTCATGCAGTCTCAATGCATGTTAATCATTCTTTCTTCCTAGATCAGTTGTAGTGGGTTTCCTGCATAACATCAAACCCCTGGGGAGGGGCTATGGAACTAACTTTGTACATATACTGTACATGTAGATTGGTTGTACATTCATCAAGTTTTGCATTGAGCTAAAGTTGTTTGCACCATGTATACATATTGTTATACCTGGAATCATGAAACTTGATGAGTGGATGCAGCTTGACAAGCACTACCCCTTCATTACAAAAAGAGGTCACTGTGACCCATATTTAATTCTTCTCTGACTGATTAAATATTTTAAGTTTATTTCAGTCTCAAGTTCTGATCATGCTAGAATAATCAAATATGATGATTGTATGCATCTCTACTAGTACCACACACTTACAACAGAAAGTCCGTGTGACTTACATTTCATATTTTTCTAGTTTATGTTAAATTCTTGCATTTATCGCATGATCATGTAGGGTTTTTAACCCACTATATACATATAGTACATAGTATCGTGAAATTTAGTAAGAAGGTGAGGAGATGCATCTTGAAAATTACTACACCCTCATCCCAAAAGTAGGTTACTGACCTGTATTTCATGCTTCACTGGTCTGGGTTCAGTTTTGTTTTTAACAGTTCATGTTTGAATCAGTAAACTAGATGATTGTATAAAAAAGAACACCATGATCAACATTTAACATTTTACTGGATTATGTCAAGCTTTAGAGTTTGGCTGATGACCAGTTAATTATTTTGCATGATTTAAACACACTGTCCTATCTAGAACCATGAAATTTGGTGAGGGGATGCATCCTGATGAGCACTGCTCCCTCATTTCAGTAGTAGGTCATTGTATCCCATATTTTATACTTCATTTACTCAGGTTAAATTTTGTGGCACTCTTTATGTTAGAATCATGCAAGTGTTGATGATGTTTCTGTTAGTAACACACATTTAAAACAAAAGCTGATCATGACCTACATTTTATCTTTACTGTCTTTGGTTAAGATTTTGCATTTAGCTGATTGTATAACTTTTTGGCATGATACATGCATTCTATCCTATGTAGAATTGGGAAACTTGGTGAGGGGATGCATCATGCCAAGTACTGTTGCAAAAATAAGTATATGTGACACTTCATGCTTCAGTGACTTTGTTGAAATTCGGTGTTTTAAATTCATTTATTAGGTGTTGTTTAGGTTCCGATCAGGAAACTTGATAATTGGATGCATCTCTGTTATTATACACCCTTACAACCAACGATGATCACTGCACTTTACATTTTATGCTTTACTAACATGGATTAAGTATGTGTGGTTGCTCAAGAGCTGTATGCATTCTAGTCTACTCAGTAGGCCCTTTATGACCATTTGGAAGAAGGAATAAACAGAGGATATGTTTTCTGAGTAGATATAAGGAAATATTTAATGAGTGAAACAGAAACATTGTATTGTCATAAATGACAAAGCCACAAGTGAAATATTTCCTTATATTTACTAAAAACAAGGTAGATTTTTTAAAAATAATTTTTTATGGCAGTTCACATGGATTTGTTACTCCATGTCAATGCAATTAGCAGCTGCATTACTACATCGCTTTAAAAAAGTTCCAAAAATTTTACAATAATTTTTGGAAAGCAACTTTGTAAATTTAGATTGTACATACAGTGCTTCAGATTGTGCATTTTGTCAAATTAATGCATGTTTTTACACAAAAATGAAGCAATTTTATTTTCATTTACACATTTCTTGCATGGATGGATACAGTGAACATTGCGAACAACATTTCTGGGTTGGGGGTACTACTTAGACAAAATGCTCAAACAGGATTCAGAGCATCATCAAATGGCAGATTTTAATGGTTGTGAGTTTACCTGTAAAGATTTTGGCTGCTGTTTTTGTTTATTTCTGCATTCACATGTGAATTTTTGTGTGTTTGCAGGCTTGTAGTTTATTTTGGTAACAGATGCTTGACCCTAATTTTGTTTGCAATTGACACTAATGAAAGGCTGATTTCTCCATTGTTTTCAGACATGATTATGATTGTGATTAAAGTTAAAGTCACTACTTATTCAGTTTATTACTATATGTAATCAAGAATGTCATTGAGTGTAACAGGTATGATACTGTGCCACAGAATATGGAAGCAATTGGTCATGTAAGTTCAGTCATGGACAATCTACATGATTCATGTGGAAAACTAGCTATAAAAATGTTAATTCTTGAAGAATGCTTTTTGTTCTTTGGGGTTCATATTATACATTCTTGATGGTGCTATATCATTGGTCATACATAAAGGTATACTAGAGGGTGAACAGTAATGAAACATTTTAAGATCTGTTCATTCTGAATGGGATAAAGGTAGCGAAGGGTGGGAGAGAGAAGGAGAATAAGAAAAAATAAAATAGGCTTAATAGAGGTCTGAAGAACATGCATTATGGCAGATACATTTCCTAAATGGAAAAAGAAAGTAGTTCCAAAAGTGACACTGACACTGTGGCGATAAAAGCAGTATCACCACTGTGACAGTTATTTGTCTCCCACTGATATATTTCAATATCTCATTATGAAATATAGAATAAATATATTCATGGCAAACTTTCTATATATATATATATAATGACTTATTACTGGAAATGTGATTGTTTACACCTTGTTATTGTTCGGTGTGAATGTATATAGGAATTAAATGATTGGACTGTATGTTTTTCAGTCAAGGTCTTAGATGTAGTGGCTAATCAGGTGATTATTGATGTATGAACTATGGTTGTAATACTGGCTGCCATTCCAAGGTTAATTAAAGCATTGAGACTTGCACCCAGTAAAATTTGACTTCAAAGGGTTAAAAAAAATCTGGTTTTCAGCTTGCTATAGTGCCTCTACTTTGATATCTCTGAAAAGAATGTTCTTTTTATTGTTTTATGTATTTTATGCCCGGGTAAATTTGGAAAAGATCAAAAGTTAAAATGTTAAGATCAAAATTTTAAAAACTTTTTTGAAACGGGTCTATCATTTCATTGTCAGTATGACTTTAGTCTGAATTTGTTTTCTGCAGGATAATTAATGTTTTCTGCAGGATAATTAATGTTTATGATGGCTTTGGAGAGTACCAAAAGTTTTGAGGCAATACACTATGTAATCTCTGATTACACACCAGTTCTCAAAAACCATAACAGAATCTGACTCAATTTGACAGCATCTTGTCATGAATGGCTTTCAGAGTTTTGCAGATGATGCCAGTTTAGCATTAAATATGGCCACCATTACTAAAAAATAGAAACATTTAAAAAATGTTCTTAAGAAAATCACTTCTCAGAATTTGGCCAGTTTAATAGAATATGTCATTTCTTTATTTAAATGATGCTTCTCTGCCATCAAATATTGATGTTATTGGAAATAGAAAAATATACAAGCAAAATTGATCTCAGAAACCAACCAACAAAATTTTATCAAATTTGATAGAAAGCATACTGGCATAAAGATCTTTCAGTATTAGAAAAAAATTAATGATGTTTGTATACTATCAGATATGACTGTAGATAAAAAACATATGCAATAAACAGCATTAGAATAAGTTTCTACAGAAAGCAGCCATGTGACACAGATTTATTGGCCTGCTGCTCTTGCATTTGGCTGTCAAGAGAGGTCAGCCAGATAAGTGATCTCTAGTCAACTTGGGCTTCTGCTTAAATGTTATTCTTATTCCTAGATGTGTGACCTGAATGTTACTGGGCGTATTATCTACAGATGTCTCTTTTCATTCTTCTCTCTATTAATAAAGGGATTCAAAACAGTAGTATATAGTTAAAACAAATGATCTTGGTTATGATTTGGGGTTCTCCCATTTTCCAATAACCAATTGCCAAGACAATTTCAGATAAAAACAAAAGCCATTCCTCTACTTTCTGAAACAATATTTGAGTGTCTTGCCATCTCATTGGAGAATTACAGTAATGTCTGAATGCGTAAATAGAATTGTTTTAAAATGTTGTCAAAAAATTGCAAAGCATGAACAGATTACTTCTGATCAACAAAATGGTTTTTGTTTTGCAAAAACAGGCATGTCTGAAAGCAAACATTTAACTTGGTAGATATGTGGTTTGGTCCAAATATGTGTCTTGTATTTTAATTTCTTTAAATTGTAAACCTGCGTTTTCATTGTTGTGTGAAGCTCAACTATTTTTACAGATTTTTGGACCGGTCATGCAAATAATGAAATTCAAGACTCTGGATGAAGTGATACAGCGGTCAAATGATGGCACGGTCTATGGTCTAGGTGCTGCTATTATGACAAAAGACTTGGACAAGGCGTTATATCTCTCTAATAGCATGAGGGCTGGTACAGTATGGTAAGTACATTTTGGCCCAAAATTGTACTTATTGCTCACTTGGATCATGCCAAGTATGGCTTCTAAGGGCATCGTGGCTGTTACATTAAAATAAATGGCATATTAGCCCAGATAGAGTATGGCAAGTGCATTCTGGCTCAAGATTATTCTTATTGCCCTCATGGATCTTGCCATTTAATTGGGCTTTTTACAAGCATGAAGGCTTGTATTTTAATGCAATTGCATATTGCAGCGATGTATCCCAACTGCATAGTCACAGGATTCTGCCGTTCTGTTTGCAGCTCCAGCAAAAGTATATGTTTGAGGTGGAAGATGTTGCATAAAATGGAAATAAACTTCTGCATATAATGATGCATGATAATTATAAGATAAATGTAGTAAATTCAGATAGTTTTATCTTTTGCATTGAAATATACCAGTCTCCTTTTTGTAAGCCAGTACCATTCACTGTGGTGTATATTTAGAACTGATGTTCCCCAAATGAGCCAGTACCTATGGGTGTGTAATTGACATATTGAGATTATAGCTATCACATGGCTGATAACTGTAGTTGCTGTACTTAGCACTTACCAACTATTATAACTCATTTTGTGAAGCAGATCAACTTTTTTCCAGCAGTGGGGAGGGTTCAGATGTCCTCCTGATAATGTCCACAACTGGTCAAAAGTGCTCTGCTTGTGCTTGAAACAAATGAAGGAGGACTGATGTAAAATGTCGAGATGATGTTCATGTCACACTGATTGTGATGCAATAGTCATTCATATTTTGAGTGTAACTTTATTTTCCAAAACAACAGACATGCAAAATGTAGAAGCAGGATAAATCCTTTTAGACTTGACCAGCTAATGCTTATTAAGTTAGAAGGGGTTGCATCAAATTCTTTGATCTTGGGAAAGCACTTGTGTTTTGGAGTAGGAGAAAAGAAAAACAGGAGTCTAGACTTCTCATCCAGAACTTCCATTATTCAACAAGTATGACCGCCCCCGCCCCCCCCCCCCCCATTGCAGTAGACTGTGGTACCTACTCCAGGGGGAGGAGCGGGGAGCTGATGGGAGTTCTGGATGCATTACTGTTGGCCCAGATACACTATGGTAATTGCATATTTTTCCCTGGCTTTTGTTTATTGCCATCTTGGATCTCTGAAATTAAGGCTACAGAGGGCATGAGGGTAGGTACAGTGTAGTTATGTGCTTATTGGCCTAGGCTTGTGTTTATTGCCGTTTTGGATTTTGGCAATTAGGGCATGAGGGTAGGTACAGTGCAGTACGTGCTTATTGGCCCAGGCTTCTGTTTATTGCCTTTTGGGTTTTGGCAATTAGGGCTTCCAAGGGCATGAGTGTAGGTACAGTGTAGTACATGCTTATTGGCCCAGTTTGTGTTTATTGCCCTTCTAGATCTTCCCTATTAGGATTTTAAAGTTTTTTGCATTTGTAAAAAGAATAATCAAAGTTTTTATAAAAGATATCAAAACTGTATTATATTTTAGCATGATGACATTTTAGTGACTGAATTTCTAAGTTATTCACATAAAATTTAAGTGAGTAGGCAGGAATATAAATTTTTAGTTATAGTTTTGAACTAGTTAAATATAAATTATCTGCCCTTCTAACCTCCACTACTCAATGTATATGAAATTAAGTGAAGTCACTTGTCTAACAGTGATAATATAACTATACATAAAATGAATCTTGGCCTATATTGTTGGAGTTCAAATATATTACTGGCAAAACACCATTCAGGGCTCTTTTAAAAGTAAGATTTACAAGCCCATATTCTCAGTATAATTGGTGGTAAATATAACGTCCCATTTACATGCAAATTATGTGTACAAGCTATTTTTTGGAGTACCTAAATAATGGGGTTTTATTTCATAATAACATAGAACTACACGATGTTTCTTAGTCTGTGACAAATACAACGATGACTGGTAGCATTCATGTTGGATTGCAAGGGATGTTGCAGTTGAACCACATGTTCTGACAGGTTCTTTGTTTCACCACCTACTGGAAAACCCTAGTCCTACAATGTAAGACATCCATTCTGATATTTATGTTCTTTGGGTTGACCCAAACAACATAAATATAAGGGTGGACATCTTGCATTGTGGGACTAGGGAACCGCTGCAGTCAGAAAATTGCTCTATGAACGGCTTCCATTTTTTGTGCTGGAATCCATGAAATATCTTTGTACACACAAACATTTGGAAAACTGCACTTCTAATGATGGATATGGTCTTTTATAGTAGTCAGTACAGTAAAACCTGTCTTGAAAGACCACTGCTATGTAAGACCACCTTTCTTGAAAGATCATTTTCTCAATGCACAGATTTATTGATTATATAGTGGTATGACCTGTTATGAGAAGCCACCTGTATTGAGAGACCAAAATTTTTTGGCAGAAGGGGTGATCTTTCAAGAGAGGTTCTACTGTATATTGGAAAACAACAAAATTGAAGGTTTGTACAATTTATTGCCAAAGTGGAATTATGGTTTCCAATTAAAGTTGAAAAAGATGGTTGGATAAGTTCCTCTTGCATGAGCAATAGTTGGTATTATGACTTAAGTAGTACTCGTTAAACTGTGGTTTGGTTTTGTTTGGTGTTTTATGGCTCAGCAACATAGGTTATTCAGTACAAGGCATTCAGAGTAATGTGCCTTTCCCAAGGATACATCACAGTCGTCGATGAGGGATGATTAGATGATAGGATTGGAACCTGCATACTTTTGGTCAAGTGTCCGTCTGACTAACCATGGCTCCTGCCTCCATTAGTCACTTTTTATGACATGCATGAGAGTGCATGAAGTCTGTTCTACACTTTTACAACATGCATGAGAGTGCATCAGGCCTATTCTACACTCTTTTGACATTCAGGAGAGTGCATCAGGTCTATTCTACACTTTCACAACATGTATAAGAGAGTGTTGGGCCTCTTCTACACTTTTACAGCATGTATGAGAGTGCATAAGGCCTATTCTACACTCTTATGACATGCAAGAGAGTGCATCAGGTCTATTCTGCATTTTTACAACATGCATGAGATAGCATCAGGCCTATTCTACACTCTTACAATGTGCATGAGAGTGCATCAGGCCTATTCTACACTCTTACAACATGTATGAGAGTAGAGCATCAGGCATTCTCTGCACTCCTATGACATGCATGATAGTGCATCATGCCTATTCTACACTATTACAACATGTATGAGAGCAGTGCATCAGGCCTACACTACACTCTTATGACATGCTTGATAGTTCATCAGGCGTATTCTACACTCTTATGGCATGCATGAGATTGCATCAGGTCTATTCTAACTCTTACAACATGCATGAGAGTGCATCAGGCCTGTTCTACACTCTTACAACATGCATGGGGGGCCCCCGAGTGGTATAAAGCGCTCTCCGTTACGGATCACTGCCATCTCACCTCTGTCTGCGTGGGTTCGAGTCTCGGATTCGGCGAACGTGGATATGTGAGAAAGCTTGCCAGTAGCTTCTCGTGGGTCGGTGGTTCTTTCCAGGTATTTCCTGGTTTCTTCCTCCACCATTAATACTGGCCGCCATGTATAGCCTATCGTGTGCTGAAAAATGGCGTTAAGCCCTACAACAACAACAACAACAACAACAACATGCATGAGAGTGCATCAGGCCTATTCTACACTCCTAACCCAGCAGGGGTTATGAAAGTGGCTACTTGAATCAAAACTCCAGATATACATGTCTGGAACTCTCCATCATATTCACTGAGTTTGATATTATGTACATATTTTCATTACCAGTTTTACAAGTTTAGCAAACAAATTATTTCATATTGCTAACGTTTTATGTTCACCATATTTTTGAAATTTATAAATGATTAGTAGCATGGCTTGTCCGAAAAAATTTAATTTTGCTGAGATACATTAAGATTTTGATGTTTACTCTCAGTAGAAAACTGGAAACAGTTCATAATTAATACTCTTTCGTTAAAAAGTCCATCATGAATACGCAAAAGATATGCAAATTTTAAAAAAATCTTTCTACTACCCTAATTGCCCAAATAGCATTTTTCAAAGTACAGAAATGTAGAGAGAAGAAAAGTAAATTGTCTTTATATTTTGACAGAAAGAGTGACTTTTCATCAGAATAAAGGGATTTAAATACACTCCTATGATGCAGCTTTTCATTGTTTAATTTTTATCAGTACATGCCACAAATGACCCAAAAATGTACATCTGTTATCAAGGTGATGAGCACAGTTATGCTGAGCTTTATAATTTAAATACTCAGAGCTTCAAATAGCAAATTCGTTATGAGGCAGCAGAAAAATGTTGCTATAAAAATAGGGTGAACAGATTGTCAAACCTGTGCTTGACATTGTTGACAGAATCACCATTTCTTCCTTTATTTGCATGTTGAACTGTAATCAGTGGCTAGTTTAAAAAATGACAGTATTTCAGACTAGTGTTGAGATTAATCAGTTTCTTCTAAACAACCAATTAAAAATATTTTTATGTCAAAATTACTTACTACCAGAACAGCTGATGTTTCTAGAATCGTCAAGTCTTTTAAATGGTAAAATTGGCACAGAATTGGATTATGACCAAACTGATCACAGAAATTGTTATTGATTAATTGGTCATTTCACTGAAAGTGAACAGTGCTCAACAACCTCAGTTGAAACAGCATTTTTTCATACCTGTCTGTATTCTCATTTTACCTTAATAAAAATGATTATTGTGGTCATCACTACATTATATTATTTTCCTTTCAGGGTGAACTGTTTTGATGTGTTTGATGCAGCATCTCCTTTTGGAGGGTACAAAATGTCAGGAAATGGAAGGGAACTTGGAGAGTATGGCCTCCAGGCATATACTGAGGTCAAATCAGTAAGTTGGGACACATCAGATAGTTTTTAACATCATGGTAGCTGATATTTCTAACATAGCACTGGCCAGTTGATCCTAATTATAGTGGTATGTCTGATGTGCAGTAGGTTATGAAAGTTAGGCAGCAATTGTCCTTTATCCATTTCCTTTACTGATACCATATTTAGCTGTGTATAACGTGCACTTTTTCACTCAAGTTTCTTATTTTCAGTAAGGAGTGCACGTTTTATAAGAGAAATAAAAGGGGTTAGTCCCAGTCAGTCTGACAGAAGGATGAAGGCAGTATAGCTGCCGATATGTGTTATGTTCACTCCTTGTGAAATATTAAATCCATTGCACATTACATCGTAACTAAATTGTTTATCGGTGCTAGCCTCATTAAAAAAATAATGCTTTCAAACCTTGACCAGAAATATATGTAAATAATGACTGGTTGTTGTTGTTGTTACAGGGTTTAACGCCATTTTTCAGCACAAAATAGGTTATACATTTCAGCCAGTATTAATGGTGGAGAAAGAACCCGGGAAAACCCTGGAAAGAACCACCAACCCACGAGAAGCTACCAGCAAGCTTTCTCACATACCCACATTGGCCAAGCCCTAGACTCAAACACACGCAGACAGAGGTGAGATCACAGTGATCCATAACAGTGAGTGCTTTAGACCACTCAGCCACTTGGGGCCCCCATAATGACTGGTAACTTGTTGTTTTAAAGTTGTGCAAAGTACTACATTGCAGTGGAACAAATATGTTGATTACCATGTCTGTACCATAAATGTTGAGCATTCCATAACTGTGGATCAAATACATTTTTTTTCTTCATTCTTTCTACATTGAATTAAAATAAAATATTTTCAATTCAAGCAGTGTTATATTCTCATCGCCATAATTTTTGTGACTATGGTTAATCTCTTACGGTAACACTAACACATCATGGAACAAAATAATCAACTAATGTAAAAAGAAAACATTTTTATCTCCTTTGGAAAATAAATTTGGTTCTGATTTTTATTTCTTATCTTAAATCATAGTATTTGATACATCTTTGCGACTATACTGTGATAAGGTTTCATTGACTCGGTTTTGGTCTTTTCACGGTGATCCACATTGACTAAGCTTTGATTTGATTAACATAGCTACAGTGCACGTGTCTAGGTAAATTTGCACTGTATATACTTTTCTTTAGAAAATAAGTGTGGTTCTCTGTTACATTAGAGTGAGCAATATTTAATTGACAGCATGGTGTTTTTAAAGATGGACAGTGCTTTGTTGACTAAGCATGGTCTTTCAAGGTAATCAGCACCAGCTAAAGCTTTGATGTGCTAAACATACTGGCACTTAACTTTATCTTCATACCAGTAAATTTGCAGTTTATTTACTATTCTTAAGAATTTGCAGTTTATTTACTTTTCTTAAGAATTAAGCTTAGTTCCTTGTTTTCTTTCTCATTTTAAACCACAATATTTGATACTTCTTTGTTACAATACAATGAGCACTATTTAATTGACTGTGCATGGTGTTTTTAAGGTACAAAGTAGCGTAGCCTACAGTACAATGCATGAAAATCTAAAAAGGTATGAATGCTGGACCTGAACTTGTCACATAAAAGGACATATGACTTTTTAAAAGTGATGACGAAAATGAAGATCTGATAAGACGAGGAGAACCTTAAAATCGTCCATATAATCAGAAAGATATTCTATACTTTAAATATTACCACGTTTTTCATACACTATCCAAATAGGCCAACTGTTATTACACTGAAAGCAAAGCGAAATTATCAAGATTTTAAAATGTATCTCGCATGCGTGTTATATGGCATAGCTCCATTTTTCAACCCTCATTCTGAATCCAAAATTGGGGTACATGTTATACCCACTAAAATACGGTAATTTTACTTTTCCATATCTATGTAGGGGTTGTTCAATGTTACCTGTATGCCCGTGTGTCCAATCCTGTAATGTCACATCACGTCATGACCCATCCAGGATTTGAAATCAGATTTTGTACATGACTTTGCATTAAGAAGAGATATGTTTAGTCTCAGTTTCACCATTTTCCAACACAGTTTTATGGAGTTATGACCCCTGTTTGTCCTGGAGCTGTGCCCAGAATTGCATCATACAGAAAAAGGCATCTTTGTCTTATGAACATTTCAGATTTTATAACTCGGACTGCATTTCCCATAGACATTAGTTTTCCTTTTGTGCAGCTGGATGATTTATGTTGGAAACATTTTAAGTAATTAAGTTTTAGAAATATATATGTATAGATCTGTTATTTGACAATTTCTCAGAAATGTTTAAACAAGCACTAAATCTACTATGCCCAAATGGCATCAGGTATGAGAAATGCATACAAATGATTTTAATTCATTTGTATGCATTTCTCTTGTACATGGGTACACACACACACACACACACAGAGTAAAACCTGTCTTCCACAGTCACCTTGGAGAAATGAGGAAAATGGCATCTTAATACAGGCCTGTTCCTGTAGTAATTTGTTGTAGGGTTTGATTCTGTGTATAAATAAACTGATATTTATCTTGAGACTCAGTCAAGACTTTGTTTCTCAGGCTGCTGCTGTGGAGATTTATGCCTCTCAAGTTCCTCCTGAATGTTATGCTATGCCTTTTCTCGCACATTTTGATGAACTCCAGCAGTAGAATCTGCCAGCAAATCCCTGAGACCAGTCATATTATCTTGAAAAAAAACTACATTTGCCTTGAAACAGGGAAATTGATGATCATTTGGACTTGCAGCAATACTTCTGTTTAAAATTTGTTGAATACATAAACAATGGTTTTGGCTGCATTTTTTAATTATCATAATACTTCCATTTTATTTGCTTTTCAGGTTATAATCAAGATCCCACAGAAGAATTCTTAGAGCTGTAGAAAAAAAGATGCAGACTGGAAAAGGTCAAGTCATGAAGTCCCAAAGTTGAATAAAACTGATTTAAAAAAAGAAAAAAAAATGTAAATGACTAGCTTTGTAGTGGTAACTATGGTAACGGTGTAACTACATAATTTTTGATACACAAATATATTTTTTGTTTCGTTAACATTACTATTTCTGAATGTGTTACCACTTATTATAACAATCGTTTTCTTGTTGTCATGACTTGAAATGCTTCTTGTTGATTATGAAATTTGATTTTTATAAAGATCATTCTATCTTTATTATTTGCACATTTTAAGTCTACAATAGGCTTTTTATGTAAACTTTAAAGGGATGAAACAATTAAAGTCAAGTCTGCTTTTCTTTGAGATGTAACAGACAGAGGGATTTCATTCTTGTTGTGTTAATGGGAATCAATACATAGGAGTTAAATCTCCACCGGTGATAACATTGTCATGAACAGTTTCTTAACGTTTTGGTACGAGTTTTTCTGCAATGGTGTTCCATTGTGCATGTTTTGTCTGGGCTTGACATGCAAGTCCAGACCTTATTGTTTAGTCCTTTTTAGAATTTTTTCATATAAACAGCAATATATTTGATCATATTGTATCTTATATAGATATATATATATATATAAATATAAAGCTTCACGAGTTTTGAATTCATATTTTGTAATATTTACAGGCTTCTGAAACATTTTACCAGCACACAAACTTTAGTAACAATAATTGTAAAATTGTTTCTGTTAAAATTGGGAATACTCACATAAACAGTTTGTTTCATTAAAATCATGAAATTGTTTGTACATTAAGGAGTTTTTGTATCACTATGTTGATTAGCAGAACACCAAAACTTTGCTACAGTCTTTGTATACCCTTAAATATACACCATTTAATACATTGTACCATTTTGTTTATGCACAATTAGTAGTACACATTTTTAAGAGAGATGCTATTTTATCTTGTATCATCTTGTCTTTATTTTGCTCTACAAGAGACCAATCATTGGGGTAATAAAGTGTTTTTCAAGTAAGTCAGTGTGTCAGTATTTTTCAGAAACAAGTTACTTGTAATTACCTGATCAATTTAGAGTCTTCATTAATACAGAATTGTGTAGAAAATGAATTTACCATTGCAAAAATGTAGACCTGTCAGCAAGGCTAAGAGACTGAAGGTATTATTTTTTATAATTATATGTTCATCATCATGTCTTTTGACTTATTATATATTCCGTTTTTTCTCCATTAACTTTACATTGTCAGAATCATGCAGTATTCTACAGTACTGAACACCTTGATATTGCACGCATATGCATGATGCATGTGAATAAAAGTTGTATTATGTATTAAGAACTTTTTAAACAAACCATGTTTGCTCATGTTGTAGACTTTAGGTTTCAGTTTATTCGATTTGTTTGTGGATGAACTAAAACAGATGTTTCGTCTATTTGAAAGTTGAGGTGATAAAGTGAACAATGTGGACAAGTTTACTCTGTCACAAATGAAACATTCAAACAAGCAAATGAATGAACATGATATTCACAGTGGCTACAACAAATGCAAGAGATGCAGTAATAAAAATACCATTCTGATCATTTAAAAAGTTTTTTTTAGGAGAAATGTTCGTAACTTTTCGTTAATGGAATGGTTCAGACTATGACCAGTACTCTCTTGGGTATTTTGAAATGAATAGCATTGAAAATGATACTGAAGGTAAGGGCTATTGCATATCTACAAGATACGTACCATTTTATAAGTGAAAGTACTAAATTCGTGGGAAAAAAATGTAATTTAAGTTTTTCATGGAATAGAGCCAAAAAGTGATGACAAAGAATTCTTATTTCCACTGGCTGAATGGACTGTCACATGCCAGCTGTGCAATTTTGCAGGTTAATTTTGTTGATGCAATGTTCCAGATTTAGGCTAGCGATATGTGCCATACATGATACAGGTCATAAGATAGCTAGAGAAGCATGCAAGTGATCAGGCATAAACATATCTTCTTTAGGTGGTAATAAGAATGGCCAAAAATATACTCACATGTTTGCATCTTGAATTTCCTTAAAATGTACTTTCTTAGTTCTGCAAATCCAAATTACATGAGCTTGTCATCGGTTCTGAAGCTTGATTACACATTTCAAAATTGTACTATAATTCTGACTACATTCCAAGTGCAAGAACATTCTCCTTACTGCACTCAAAATGAAATTAACATTATATTCCATGGTGTCTTTTTGATGATTACAATTGAAAGAGTTCATACATTTCCCACATTATGATTCCAAACATTCAACGACAGAACAGAAACACACATGCAGATGAGTCAAGATGCCTTCGTTGCTGCTCAAATTAGATGTACATCATGTGGAATTGACATAGATAAATCCAGTCCATAATCACAAAATTAGTAGAATTGACAAAAAATACCAAAAATCCATCCATTCCAGACTAACTGGAAAATTTGTTGCAATGCGCATTCATTCACAATACGACTCTCCATTTTAAGTAGACCAAAACGAAAATTTTTTATTAAAGTAATGAGAAGCATGCGAATTAAGTTCAAATTCTGATGGAAGGAGTTATGTACACATTAATGTTGTGTATCGATGAATCTGCGTTTATTTTGGAATACAGCATAACTTCAATTTATTCCTTGTAGTGTATTTTTTTATTTAATTAAGCCTTAGGTAGAATAAGAAACTGAGTATATAATAAAAAGGTTACTGCATTTGTGTGGGAAAATATGAACTCGTTTTGTTGGATGGATACTGTACTCCACAACGTCGTGCAGTATCAATCCGAAAAAAACTTATTTCCCCATACAAATGCAATAACCTATAATTACTTGTCTAGCCCATAAAAAGTTGGAGGGATTGTGGATGAAGTTTTAACCAGATCATTGTCTATTTGTTTTACTGATTACTCCTAACAAACTGCACAGACCCAGATCTGCCAGCACATTTATGTGATGTACAATATGCTGCCATCTTTAAAATCTTGTTACTGCTACATCTCCAGAATGAAATGTGATATTGCCATGGGGTTTTAACAGAAATTTTTTTATTAAGCATAGTTGGACCAAAATGAAATTGGTGTCTATCTTCTGTCCAATGTGGGCACAACACTGGCCATCTTGAAAATATTGTTATCACTACTCTTTAAGGGATGGTCATATCCACATGGGGATTTTACTAAACAGCTTTTTGTGATGTCTAGTTGGTCTAGACATTCAATATGCCTGTCACAGTAGTCATCTTAAAAATCTTATCACTATTTCTCCTGAATGAGTTGGTCACATCAGCAGGTTATGTTCACTCAACAGCTTGTCATGATGTCTGGTTGGTTGTAAATGAATTTTTTAGATTGGATCCAATTTCTAATACCACAATGGCCAGCTTGAAAATCTTGTCAATACTTCTCATAGACTGCTGCTCATATCAACATTTTGTGCTTTCACCAACAGACTTCTTATGATGTTATGGTTGGTACTAAATGGAAATGGTACCAATCTGTTGTCGAACAAGGCCATCATGGTATCCATCTTGAAAATCTTGTTATTGTTGTTCACCCAAAATGTAAAGTGGTATCAACATGCGGTTTCCACCAGAAAACTTACAACAACTTGTTGGTCCTAAATGAAAATGGTACCAAGTTGATATCCAATATGTCCACCCTAGCAGCTAATTTGACAATCTTGTTATTGCTGAAGAATATCAGAGATGATTTCTTATCTTGAATTCCTGAAAATTCTTTTCAGCCAGTAGAGTGCAAGTCCCTCCAAGGGACTGTTGTTCTGTTTTTAGTAAATGGCAGCTGTATTGAATGGCAGACCAGCATCATTTGTACAAAATTGAAAGTCTGGGATACTTTCTGTCAGATTAGATAAAGGATTTTATGAAATAGTCATTTTCAGGGTTTTTTTCTGTGTTTAATAATAGCAGCCATGTTTGATGGCAGATCAGCATTATTTGTAGAAATCTGAAAGATATCCATTCCAGGATACTTTCTTTCAGCAGAAGTCGTCAAAATGTTTTTATTTTTAGTAACAGTGGCCATCATTATAAAAACAGATAAACTGCTGAATAGAAATTGACCAAAGTTGTTAAAGCTATGTTAAAAATCAAAATCACACACCATATAAATATGGTTATTAAAATAAAAACCCTGGTTAGAAACATCTGGAATCACAAATCCACACAATCCTTCATATATATCTATATTATGAAAATTTTAGTATGAACAATAGCCACTAAAATGTATCCAACTAATAATTTGTGATTTACAGTAATTATTACCATTAAAAATTTTGTACCACAGTATTCCTTAAACACACCATGATACATACCAAGGTATACCACAATTATATTGGGGACTAACAAATTCAGCGTTAGGAGCCCGATACATTTTTGTTCACATTCCATCTGTCAGTAGCCAGAAAAGAATCCCTTGCTCCGATGTATAGCATAACAGCAGCATATTATATCTATGACATTATTTGGAAAAAATATTCTGAGATAAAAGAAAATAGTGGTTGCCCCCTTATATGGCAACCCCTTCTGAACCAGGAAAGTGGCTGTACAAGACAGGTGGCCTTTCCAGAGGTGGACTAGATTCGTGACCTATATACATGTAGAAAGAAAGCTACAGATGACTTCAAAGCATTCAGTATCTTCATTTAAAAGTAGCATTAATTATCAAAAGGAGGTTCTTGTCATAAGAACGGACTTATTTCAAGTTAACATTAATAGCTGTTATTCTTAAGAGTAAAATGCAAGTAGGGTATTGTTGACATGCATATGGCAAAACCATCATAAATGTCATTTAAATCTTAGTATATGCATTGCTGGGCATTTAAAATAATTCTCTTTCCATTTACTCCATTTTCCCACTGCCAAAGAATATTCTCCTTATCTGTTATGATGTATATTTGAGTCTTCCCAACAGAAAAGCTTTCAGCTAGAACTCTTGCACTCTCCAAATTGTCATCAGGTCGAATAACGTTTACTTCTTCTAAAGTATTAATTCTCCGTTTATGTGATGACATGAAAGTTTTGTAATGATTTATTCCTATGTTGCTAATTGTTCAGTACTGCAGCTTAATTATGCATATTAAAGTTTTTTAGAGTCAATGAAATGCCTTATATGTAAAAGAATTGATTTTTGTACTGTCACATGATTTTTTGGTCTTTGTCTGGTACCCTCTTTTGTTCAAGGTTAATTTCTGTGTTAATCCACAAAACCTATATTTAGTCTCTGCTGACCATGTTATGATCTTGACAATTATGTCTGGTCATAATCATCGAAGACAAACACTCAACCGCTGTGTGAACCCCAAAACTATATCACAACTTTGTTGACCACATTTCCTGTAACCCTCGGCATTAATGTTATAATATTAACCTTAGTGGTACATGTACTTTAGCCAACGCTTTCAGTAACAAAAACCTGACAATGGTAAAGATAATCGTATTACTTACCATACCTATGAATAAAATACAGGTTCTGGACACATTATTAAAATTAAATGTGGCCGCCGGTCACAATGAAGGGGTGGCCATCCTTGAGGGGTACTAACTCATCTGTGCCAAGGAATTCTGGCTGTACAAAGTGGGTGGCTGCTGGTCAGGGGGGCCGTTCATGGGGGGACCACTGTACATTTTGGCTCAAAGGAAAAATCACAACCACCCCTCATGAAATGGTGATTTCTTTATAAAAAATGATTTTGCTGTTAATTGTTGTATTAGTCGTAATCCAAAAACACTAACTCAAATGGTATGATTAAGCTTACATTATAGCTGATACTGGGAAAGACATTGTGCTGACATTGGAGAGCTTATTGAATTAAATAGGAAGTGTTGATGACTGAACCCTACAATTTACTAGCTACACTATTGAAAATGATGCTTTGATTGAGATGCCAAGACCCTGACAAGATATTTATCAGAAAGGGCCAGTCAACATAAAACATACGTTCCACAAGCAAGAAAATATTTAGTGAACTTGATAAACTAAATAAGGTTCAGATGAAAAAGAACTGCACTCCTGAAAAAAAAAAAAACAATTTTATTTGTAATATCCTCCATTAATCTGATAGATGCAACCGTTTTGTAAAATAGAGAATTGTTAAAATTACTTTGTCATGAATAATAAAAACCTGCTGAAATTATAATTAAAGTCATAATAAGATTGCTCAGGAATTCAGTACATTCCTTACTGATGGAAACTATCAAAGTACCAGTACAGTGTAGGTACAACAGGGAAAAAGACAGCGCTAAACTGGTATTTCAAACACCTCTAAAAATTATGACCTTAACTTTTTCACTTTTTCCCGCAAATCTGATACTGCTGTCAAAACCAACCAACCTTAAGTTTTTTAATTGTGGCAAAAATAATGTAAGTCAACAGGACGATCACAATTTATTGATGAATAAAAATAATGAAATTCACGACCAGACAATGCAGGAAAAATCTATAAATACAAAATAGTACATGATCTGATGATTTTTTACATACTAAACAAAGTACGAATTTCAAATTTTACAAGTCCAAAGTAAGGGAACTCTGCTGGGGACACAAAATGTCTTTGTTTTTTTAATCTGTATTTCCAAGAAGGCTAAATAGCTGTACTCAGTTATCTGTCATCATTTGAAGATCTGGTTTGTTCTCCACTTTTCCAATGTATTATTACAACTGTGAATAACTAAATATACGAGGATACAATGGAGGTCTGAATAAATGAAAAGTGCAGACAACTGCGATTTGTATTATTGTCATAAAGCCTGTATTAACAAAATAAACCTTCATCAAGTTCAAGACCATCTGTTGTATGTAATGTAACACAAGAATCGAATAGTTTTATGACTTGGTAATTATGCCCTTTTGATTTATTAAACTGTATCTATAAAGGAAGTTTAAATGTTCAAATTTTTAGTTCAATTCTCGACTGTTTTCATGCACTTTATATTGGGGATTTGAGGCTAGACAGAGGTGATAGCTAAAACAAGCAATTTAAAAAAAAAAAAAAAATGAATAGAGATTACATGATGCAGGCAATTATAAATGAGTCAAAATACTTTACACATTACATTACACATTATGTCTGCAGGTTTGATTTCCAAATCTGGCACAGAGCTTGGACCACGTGTAGTCTTAGACATGGCAGTTTACTTGCCTCTGTACCATATTACCTTTAAAGTGTTGATGTGCCATAAGTTCGCACAAACATTATCTTTGCTACCAAATTGAAGAAGTTAGTGAAAGCAAATAAATTTGGATAATTATAATGAGAGAAGCTCCTGCTAGGAAATTTAACTAAAAATAGAAATTAAAAATATGGACTTGGATATTTATTCATGTGTAACCAAATGATGCTTAGCACATCTACTGAAGTAGCAGTTGTAAACTGCTGATAATAACAGTAGAAATTAACATGAATTGATTCATTAAATATGTAAGGCAATAAACAGGACACTTTCATGTATAGGACTGAATAATTTCACTTCAGTTCTCCATCAGTTGACTGAATAGCTTGCAAATGCAATCTGAAAACCGAAATGAAAGTAGTGTTGCTTATTTTACTTAAGTAATATCTACAGAAGTTCTCATCTGGAAGTATTTATCCTGCAAACTGCATTCACTGGATTAATGTGTATTAATACAGACAATACAAAAATTCTTCTTATGTACATCATAAATTCTATGAAACATTGGGAATTTTTCATCCTAACAAGCTCCATAGGAAAACTTTCACCCAAGAATAAGATATATTAACCCATTTGCACTCTGCCTACAATTTATGATTTGGTGTGTCATGTATTACACAAAATTCAAATCTGATGACATTCACAAAACTTAAATAGTCAAAGTTTTCCCTCAAACAGTTGTCAGATAGGGGGTTCAGTTCTCATCGCCGCCTTCTATCCCTATCTCTATCTCTTCTGTCATCCTTTCTCCTAAAATAAAGAAAATGGCTAAAATAAGAACATTCATTAATAAAATGTATGTTTGTCGGAAAGTACGGTTTATCCAAACAATGTTAATGGCTTTCTTTCAACAACTACATTTTGCTTTAGCAACTTATTCAAACTCAAAATAGGAGAAAAATACACTTGAGCCATGCCATAAAAGTTGTCATTTAAAAAATAAGCATCCTATTAGATCCACTTTCCTGTCAACAAAATCACTATGACACTCCAACTTTATTTATTATATCAAATAAAAAAACCTAAACTCCATTATTCTTCCACCCATATGCATGTCTTGACAGTTTCTGACATTTTTTTGGTATTAGGGATGGACGGGTATGGAAATTTTGCCAGGTACTTGGCCATGTTGGTTTTTACCAGGTAGAGTATCTCCACTCCCATTTTGTTCTGTTTCCCCACCACCCTCTCTCACTTCCCTCCCCCTTTTGCCAACCATGAAACATTTTTATTATTACTGCTAGGGGTGGGGTGGGGTTTTGACCCAGCAAGATCAAATTTTCATCTTAAAACCTGGCCGGGATGAGTATTTCTGACTAGTTCAAAAAATCGGGACAGTTACCCATCCATTCTTATTTGGTATAGTTTCATACCATGTCACCATGTGCTTTGTTTTAGCAAACAAGAATCTGGGATTTAGTTTTTGATACACTATGTTAATAAAGTTACCTTTGACTTTTCCTTGGTCCCCTTACAAAGCACCAATCTACAGCAATCTTCTGTCCCAGTATTTCTGTCCCATTTAAAGCATCCATTGCACTTTGGGCCTCCTTGAAGGTTTCATACTCCACCAAAGCATAACCCTGAAAATTGAAAAGTTTTGGCTGTATCATTCTAAGGAAATGGGATCTAAATGACTCTCCCAAGAACACAACAGACAGAGACTGGCCTAGACCTAACCCTATATAAAACCTGCGACCCCTGCATTACAGGTCCAATGAACTAGTGTAACTACAATGCAAACATGAGAAGATCCATGGATGACTCTTAGATGCTGGGGTCTGTCTTAAATCCTAAAGGGAGAATCAATGACTCTGAAAGAAAGTCAGCTTTTGGACTCTCCGCTTCCTTAAAATTTGTACATGAACAGCTAGGGACTCGTGGGATTAAATTCTGAATAGCAGTTCTAGATTTTTTTCGTCTAAATACTTGGCAACAGTTTTTAAAAAAACTGCTAACAAATCAAAAAGAACTCCTTGCCTTAATTTTTTTCCTCACATTTTCATACACGGATTCCCTTTACAAGAGTGTAAAATAAACATACATTAAATCCTTCTTGTGATTAATATAATCAGTTATATAAACTGGTGTGGGGTGTAAAACCTCTGCATTACTAATCAGAATTTAAAAGCAAGAACAATAGATGATTTTCCTCAACCCTCAACTCTGCTCCAGGTGAGGATTTTCACTAACATGAGCTCTGCCAAAGTTTTAACTTTACTGGATCAGTGCTTTGCTGTCGACTATGCCAGATTTCTTATCTGTTCCACAATGCTGTATTAGGGTCCAAAGATGCCAGAGCCTTCATGTGCAGATAAATATTTTTACTTTTTAATTTCTTTTTCAATGTTTATTTATTCTATTTAGCTTAACCCTTCGAATGTGATAGTTCTAAAGCTCAAGATTCCTCAGGGATGAATTGTTTGAGAAAAGAAATTAAAACTGCACTCCACTTTTAAATAGCATGAATTTTCATTAAGCCTGGTATTCAACCTTTTCAACATTTAATTTTGAAATAACACTGGTAGTGGGCTGACCAGCATGTCATCTGTATTTGCCTATCTAGAATCACTCAGTGGAATTTCCAGTAATGCATTCCCAGCTCTGCTAATCTAATATACTTTACAACTTTAACAATCATTGCCATCATTGCTACCATTACCCAGTTTTTGCCAAACAAAATGAAAATGTTGTGAGTCTGCCATTTAGGGTTTTACAGATAGCCCATATTTTAAACACGTATTTGTAAAACTTCCTTGATAAAGTCTCAAACTATAAAAAAGAATGCTTGTTCCAGGGTCCAATGTGCCAATAAAATTTAATTTAAATATTCATGTCGATCAAAAGTATCCAGATATGTAAACAGTTGCCTACTTGAAAATTCTAATTTATGTGAGTTGTTGTGCACTCGTGTGACCTTGCAGCATCTCTATTATATATAATGAAGACAGGTCAAAATTACTTACCATGTAATGAAGAAAAATCAGAAACAACAATTGATGCAGTCAATCAAGTCATGAAACTAATATGCAATCTGTTAGATAAAATATTAGTATAATGGAGTTAAATTAATCTGAGCTGTTGGTTGGGATTAGAAAAATTATTTCATTTCATTACCTGCACAGGCAGGAGGCAAGATAGAAAAATTCAACCAAAGAAAAATGGGCAATGCATCTTGAAAAAGTCAAATTATTTGCTTGTAAAATGCTGCCAAATATGTAATATTTCACTCACTTTAAGATAACCTGTTCTTCTGTCAAGATTCAAATGAAGATTTTTTATTTCTCCAAATTCTGAAAATTTGTCATAAACATCATCTTCCTGTGCCTCTTCATGCACCCCTGTTATGAACAAGATCCAGCCTTCCACAGCTGAAATAAAGGTAGAAGTTTTTTCTTCAAAATATGTTTTGGCTGTATTAATAACGAGACAAGCTCTGCAGTCTAAAAAGTATAGTCTTAAACTGTGCATAATGACACTCAGTGAACTAAAAAAAAATTGGTCTTTATACATGGCTGGTATATAGTTAAGAATCATGTAATTGGATTTGAAGGAAAATAAAGAATTTGTCAAATACAGAAATAAATTGAGAAGAAATAAATAAAATCAGTACACACTTAACATAATTACAAGCAATTGTTCATATCAAATATCCAGGTGAGGATGTGTCTTTTAAAGTGGTGATACTTCAGATAATCATTGGTCACTATATTTAAGTACATGAGGACCTACAAAGCAGGGAAAAGAAAAGGCTGTTCCTGCTTGTGTTGAGCAAGTGGTTGCTTAATGTAGGCAAACTATATTTAAATTTTGAGGGGATTACAAAATTATGGTCTATATGTTTATGTTATCACTATACCCCGTCCAGTCTAATATAAAAATTTTGTACTGTTTCCACGTATAATAGAACAGCAGCAGAAAGGACAATTGTTTAGCACAAATGAGGTTATTGCATGAGTTCTGGTTTCATATGACATTAAAAACAAGATCAAGACAAATCATTTCTATATGTTGTTTATCCACATTCACCAACATACACCACTTGATCCAACACAACATTGCAAATGTGATACTGTCAAGAAAGATGTAGTGTATGTTAAGGAATAGCTCAAGATGACAATTTTGAATTTTAAAAAAGTAACCTTCAAAATTAAAATTGTTATAAACTGAATACACAAAAATTGTTATTATTATTCCAGTGCATCAAAATCAGGACGTAAGAAAATGGCATAAAGAGAACTTTGATTTTTTGGTGTGTTTAAGCAAAATGACTGACAAACTTGGAGTGGCTATTTATACTGAGTAGCACCTGTAGTTGGTCAACATCTACTGACTGATTTTTGAGAAGTTGTTTCAAGTTTTTCTATATTTAGTAACAATGGCCATATTTATAGTGGTTCAGTATCATTTGTATAAAACTGAAAGGCCTTCTTATCAGCATGATGTAAAATTTCATCCAATTCAACTGAGCAGTTTCTGACAAATTATTTTAAGTTCTGGTTTCTATCCTTTGTAATATGGCCAAATTTGACAATGGACCAAAATCATTTGTACAAACTTTAAAGGCCTTCATGACTGGATGCATTTTGTCAAATTCTGTTCGGCAGTTATGAGATTATTTCACTTTCATTATAGTGTATTACAAAACAGCAACAGTGAAGGCTGTATCATGCAAAACAAGTAGTGTTGATCACAAGTCTAGTGCCTTAACCACTGAGCTACCATGGCACTGTTTTAAGAAAAAAACCTTTACATGTTTTTCTTTTTCCAGTAATGGCAGCCATATTTGATAATAAGCTGGCTTAATTTGTACCAACTTTAAAGACCTTCACACCAGAATGTGTCCTGTCAAAGTTGCTCAAATTCCATTGTAGTGATTGTGAGAAAACAAAAAAATCTTTAAAAGGTTTTCTTCTTTTAGTAACAGCAACAGCATTTGATGGCAAATCATCATCATTTGTTGAAATGTGAAAGGCCTTTATATAGGGATGTTGTTTGTCAAATAAAGTCAAGTTCAGTAAACACTTAAAAGAGGTGGTTCAAATGTGATCTAGTTTTAAAAATGGCAGCAATCTTTATGGCCAATCAGCATCATTTTATAACAAAATATGAAAGACCTTCATGTCAGATTTTCTTCTGTCAAAATTGTAAAAATTCCATTCATATTTTAAGAACTATTATCAGAAGGTTTTGCATTCTAGTAACAGCAGTCATAAAAATCAGGCATCAGTTGTACAAACTGTACATTCCTTTATGCCATAATGCTTTCTGTCAAATGTAATCAAATTTTCATTAACAATTGTTTCAAAAATCATCGAAACTTCTGTTGCTTTATATTTTAGGTTTTTAGATGGTGGCCATATCTGAAGGCTTATAAGCATTATATATTTAAAATTTAAAGGAGTTCATGCCAGTGATCAGGGTCTACATACTGATTCTAGCCTTGATTTTGAAAGTACAGCATTATACGGGGTCCACATTTTTTGCAGTTACATGGATACAATAAACTGATTCAAATTTTCATCCCTGAATCCCAGATGTTACTTACATCTTTGGGGTCCAGGCCCTCCTTCCTCATCCACCTCCATGGCTTCATACTCGTAGTCCTCCACACCACTCCGCGTTGGTCCATCTAAAATATTACAACCATGGAGAATTGGCCCTCTTTTAGTGCTAAAAATCACCAATATGGAACCCACAAATTAACTTGACGACACATTAAGGCTGATTTGTTTAGAGCACACTGAAAGATGATGGTTAATAGAGAGCTATTCATCTATCCTTTATTTACAAAACAAGAAATGTGTCTATATGACATGGATTCCCCAAACAATATGATGCAATTAAAAGACAAATGTCCAAACAAAAAACGGACCATTAACTCCATATAAAGATACCTGAAACAAAACCAGTAAAAATCAAACTTGACTTTGGTCTTCTTTATGTAATGCCTCATGCCAAATATGGCATCAGTCTCAAAAGTCCTTCAAAGCTTATTTAGCAAAAATGAGGGACAAAGTTTCATGTCAAACTGGGGGCAAAAACTCTGTAAAATTCTGCTAGGCAATGGTGAAAGTCAAACCTGACCTAGGTCTTCTTGATGTACTGTCTCAGACCAAATTTGATTTCAATGCATTAAGTCCTTAAAAAATTACAGTGTAGAAACGAAACAGAATGGAAATGTTCTAGTCAACAGTGGTTGTAATGCCATAAAATGATGAAAACTGGAGTTGACAGAAATCTTAATGTAATACCACCTACCAAATTTGATTTCAATCTATCAAGTCCTTCAAAAGTTACCAAGTGGAAACAAAACTGAACAGCACAGTTCAACATGGGCCATCAAAATGTTTTTAATCTTTCAGTGGTGGACTGGCATTACTTTTACAGATCTAACAGCCTTCCATGCCTGGATGTTTTATGTCAAATGTGGTAATAACTGCTTTTCTATTTTTAGTAATAGTGGACACAGTTAACAACAGATCAGCATCATTGGTATAGATGTAAGGACTTCATGCCAGTATGGGGTTTTATTTATTTTATTTTATTATCAAGATTGGTATTATTCTATACAGCATTTCAAAAAGAACGGGTAGGGTTTTTTCTATATTTAGTAATTGCAGCCGTATTTGATACTGAATCAGCATTATCTGTACAGACTTGAAACATTCGCATCATCTGTACAGACTTGGAGGCTTTCTGTCAAGTTTGGTCAAATTTTCTACTAAACAAAGTTGTTTCAATGTTTTTGGATTTTTAGTAACAGTGGCCATTTAAGATCGCAGATCATTATCATTTACACAGATTTTAAAGGTTATTCATCCCAGCATGCTTTCTGTTAAATATGACCTAAATTCTGTTAAACATTTTGGAGATGGTTAAACATTTTCTATTAAATCTGCAGTTTCATGCTACATGTATAGATACAGGTACTGTACATGCACCTAAGCCCACATTACATCATGCTTTTATTCTTAAGGGTCAACTCATAAGGCATTTAACACAGTTTAGTAATTAACAAATTTACTTCAAATTTAGTTTTTTCCACATATAATGCTTGGTATATTTATTCATTCCTTCTTTCATTCAATGATGGAAATTTATGTTCATATATACAGTACTGTGAAATGCCAGGCATTTACTTATGTTAGTTTTTTTAGTGTGAATGGAGATGCTATTTTACTTGCAGAGAAAGCTACACAACATTCTGAATGATCATTCTTCAGATTGAAACTAACTGTTGACAAGTTTGTTTATAGTGCTGTAATAGGGGTAACAAAATTATTAATTTACAAGTATAATGTTTAATAAACTTAGCATTATTTTTGCTGAAAAATATATTCTATTTATTGCAATATTTAAATGGCTAAGAATTCAATCATGATATTAATAAAGTAATTATCATGTGCTTTTTCCTTTTCCTTTCTGTTCTATTCAAAACTGAGGAATACCTGAGTTTATGTCAATACTCCAAAATACACTGAGGACTCCTGAGTTCCATGAGTGAAGAGTCTAGGACTCCTCATCCTAAAATTCAGTTGAGAGCCTGGGGGGTAGGGGTTAAAATCTCCTTTTAAACCTACTGCATTATTGCAAGACATGGGTGTACTGGTTCTAACCTCTTGGTGTCCATCATGCCTTTTACAAACCCTTTATCCATTTTCCTAAAGAATGTTTGTTTGATTTATTAAATTTGTTTTATGAAAAACAGAGTTCCTGCCACAAATTAAAAAAATATTCCAGACCTTTTCCATACCTTCTCCAGAAATTTTTTTCCTGACCTCCCAAATAGTTTTGAATCGTATACAAAATTTTCTCCCAAATGCAAACGAATTACCAGTTGGTTGTAACAACAAAAATTTCAGACCTTTCTTAAAGTCTTTTTAGTCATTTTTCAATTGTATCAAATATTTTCAAGACCTGGAAAAGCAATTTTCAAATTCTAGCCCTTTTCCTGAATTCCAGACCCATGCAGGAACCCTGGAAAAATAAAATTGGCAAAATTATGGCTTGTTTGAAGCAAAAGATTTCTTAGACAGCTGAGGTTCTGTGGCTAGTAATGCAGTTGTAAGTAAGTGGGTTTTTGGTCCTGCGAAGACCAGATTAGTTCAGCTGCTGTCAAGGGTCTTTGGACACAATATCCCCTTCCTCAGCATTAAACAGCCTTTTATGCACAAATATATTGATCTCATTTTTATTCCCAGGTTATCTGGGATGCTAGTATTTGCAAATATGCATGTCAATTTTTCACTTAAGATGCTCTCTGACATATAAAACTGCTGTCCCATACCCAAACCAATTTGTGTCAAATCACTGGCAAAGATGAATTTTCACATGGTCAAGTGCAATCAAACAAGATCTGTAAGGATGTATAAAAGCACCCTTCATAAACAGCCCAAGGGATTAATCCATGTGTTCATCACATATCAGCTGCTTCAAACTATACAATTCATAGTCAAGTGCACCTCTATTTGATGTTCAAGTAAATAACTTATTGGTAATTGAGAGCTAAAGTACCTTCTCATATGCAGGTGCATTAATGTTGCTAACAGATAAGCAAATATTTTCTCTCCTGGGTTTGGTTTAAATTGATAATCTAATTAAAAGATCTGGTCTGCAAATCTCTGATAATATTATGTAAAATAAGAACCAACTGACCGTTAATTGTACATTCACTGCTGTGTAATCAAATTTTTCCTTAAATTTAATGTAGTATTGAAACAATCCTGACTACCTGTCAACTTATATTCTTATAAAGTGCATTTGCATATATCATTAATGTTTGGGATAATATATAACCTCCTTTTATTGTTTACATTCCCTTCATGCTGGAAAGTTGGACCTCTGTTTCCAATGCAATCAATAGTGAATGTAATAACAGTTTTTGATATATGACCCTTGTACAAAAGAAAAGTAACTTGATACAATATGTAAATCATATAAATATGATTTGTTTAAATATTCATCATCTGGGGGAAGATTTCTGAAGCCCAGTGTGTATATGATAAGATTGTAAACTGTCTTCACTTACCATCTATTCTGAGAAAGAAATAGGCAATTGTATCCATTTTTCTCCAAGATTAGGGTAATATTCATGTAAATTCATAATTTTTCGTCACCAGTGTGATGAAACTGTTCAATGTTGAATATTTGTATAATTTATTGTGAAATAATTGCTATTTTTATTGTTTGAAATCAGGCGCCATTTTTACTACTGTGTGTATTGGGCGCTCAGCGTTCCACTAGGAGGCGCTCAGGTTAATCTTTCCGAATTCTTCCATATTTAGTCATATTCGTGAAAACTTTGTCATGAATTTCCCAAGTGTGTTCCCAAAACCTATAAATAGGGGTGAGATCTGCCGTTTTGGCAGTTGTGGTTCTAGTGGACTCCAGTAAAGGTCTCAAGACTAAGCAAACAGAATAAAAGTCTCTTGTAATAATTTCAAGCATCAATACAATAACAAGGTAGACTAATCACTACCAATACATTAAATTTAGCCCTCATAATGACTATAATGTTTCTCTGAAGTTGTTTCAACGTTTATTTCCTAGTTAGGTCAAATAAAAGTTCCCACAGAAGGATTTAGCTGATGACACTGTCACTTTGTCGTCATCAACACTGTCGTCTGCTATCCATTGGAAATTTAGTATTCCGATTAGCATTATGGAATTTCCTACTCAATTACATGTATCATTTTGAAATCACAAATTTCCATCCATTTTGTAGTGGTTGCATCATTTAGATGTCGAAATAATATACCTGACACAACGACACACTTTGTTGCTACAAACGACACACTGTGTCTCATTCAACCCACGTGACACACTATTGACATCCAGTTCCAGACTGTGTCGCCCGAAATGACACACATTGTCACATTCAACCCACGCGACACACTATTAACATCCGGTTCCAGACTGTGCCTCTACCATATTTACCATTGGACTATAGAACACAAACCTGGGTCTGGTTCCGAACCTTGACTGGATGCACAAAATCATTACCACTTTGGTACGTCATATGAACAAATTTTGAGAACTATTAACTTATTTTTCTCTGCACGATTAGTTTGGGAATTGGGATCATCTGAGTTAGAGATTATGTGAATTAGTCCAAATGGAACATTTATGCTGATTTTCACATGCAATTTACCCCTGAAACTATTGTTGTTATTTGAACATGTTTTATCAAACATCTGTTCTGCATATTTGCAAATGTTATATTTCACCATTTTGAGCACTAAATTCTCTGAGAAAACACAAACAAGCCTGGCAGTCATATAATAAACTGTGTTGAATATTTATATTTGTTTTGTTTTGTGCTTTTATCATCTAAATAAGAACTTGTGCAGTGAATACACCATTTATTAACACTACAATACACTGGAGAGATCTAGTAACTGTAAAAGGCGTGAGTTGTCCATCTATTCCATTTTATTTGACCTTGACCCTTGACACGTTAGAGTATTAACCCAGTTAGCATCACTTTCAAAGGTATATTAGCCTGTCTTTGAATTTCTGTTTGGACAGCATTTATTTATGGGTGTTAAACATCTGGGAACAGAAATTACTGAGCTGTCAAGAAATTATGAAAAATATACAGTCTAAGATAGGCAGTGGGTATTCCTCATGGAATTCAAACTTTCTTTGGCTCAAAAAAGTTGATAAAGATGGACAGCTATGATGTATGGGTTATTTAAGTACATTTACATGTACCAATACATGTTTCATTGATCTGGAATGTTATTACATTATACTATCAACCATTTTGTCACAATGTTGTGCATCATCATAAAGATAAATAAAATAATTATCATTCATGTCATGTCCAACTTTTCCAATTAATTCATTTACTTTTGGAACATTTAAGCACATTTAAATGTGATTTTCTGATGTAGGAAGATTCTTACATATTAACAATTTTTCATGCCTGTAATTTATCACACTGTTTTATACTATAAAAAGGAAATTTATGAACTAATTCCTGACTATATTTTTAATGAGTCAGTTTTGTTGGCCAAAAAATAGACAATTTGAAATTACCCATTTCTTGCTATAGAGTAAGAAAATCTAATTACAATAAAATACAGTTTGGATTTTGGACAAGGGACTCATTAATTTTTGAGCTGGAGTAAAAAAATGTCCATGTTAGGACTGCAGGACTCCAAGTTTTGAAATCCAAGTGCGAACCCTTGCTCTTGACAAATTAAAGCATGTTAACAATTAGTATTCAGAAATGTAGGCATTCTTATCCATAAAGGGCTTGATCTCATAATTTTCAGAAAATAATTGATTACCAGCACCAAATCCTCTTCCTTTCCTTTTCTTTGCCTTTTCCTTCAACTTCTGAATTCCCTCTGAAATGTGAACAAAGAATTAACCCATATATTACAAACTCTTTTTATTGTGAAAGGTATAATTTTTAATACTTCAACATTTTAAGATACTGTTAAATAAACTAATTTCAATCAGAAAGAGTGACTGAACATTATTCACCCATAAAACTTGAGGAATCATGATCAACTTGCGCATGTGAATATACCCCCACCCCACCACAAGATCCTATGTTTGCGACATATCCATTGGGCCAAAAATAAATGTCTGTTTCCGGTTGGCAGACTGTACCTGTTTTTTGTTCCCAACCCTTGCACTCCCAGGGTTTTAAAATAAAATTTAGAAGAAAACAATTTCCTGAAATTGATTTGTGCATCTAACTGAGCTAGTTTAACCCAGTACTTGACGCACTTAGTATGTTATATATACTAATCATTATATTTTTAATGTAAAAATAAAAAAAAATACCTACCTACCCTCATTTTAAAACCATTATAACAGGAAACACATTTGTTTTTGGCTTTGTCAAATATAAATAAAATGAGAGCCTAACTCTTGTAAAAAAAAAAAAAAAAAGTGCAATAACCGGTCAACATTCATAACCTGATGATCATAATTCATAAGTTTCACAATAAATCCACTAAAACCTGCCAGAGTAGTTGCATTCACAAAATTCTGTCACACAATGGATCAAGCTGCAAGTCTGGAAGGGCTACAACTCTTACAAAAGCCAAGGGAACACAGATCTGTCAATATGTGCATCTTTAAATTATGACCATAAGTTTCACAGGAATCTATTAAAAAATTTTTCAAAAAAACCACACTAACAAGACAAGCTCTATCCACAACATTTAGTAGCTGCATGAGCAACAACTCTAATATTGTAGGAACAAAGTGATTTGTCTATATGTGCATCATCAAGTGATATACTAAAACATTTACCAACTTCATGTCAATCCATGAAAAACTGGAGGGCTAGTTGAACTAAAAAGATGTGTTACTTATTAGGCTAAAGAACAAAATGGGCATAAACTCTACCAAAAATTATAGTATCAGTTATTTTCTAATATGTGCATCGTTAGGTATGCATAAAAAGCAGCATTTCTTAAGTGTCAATTTGTTCTTAATATTCCATTTGCTGTATACCATGATCATACATTAATGTTTTCAATGATTTCTCATACATTAGGGGTCCTTATTTTAGCATGCTTAGATTACTTGTGTGAACCCTGTTATAGTGTAGAGTCAGGTGTTATGCTGATTTTTTCTTGCAGTAAAGGAAAAATAAAGGCTCCTGTCTGCTTAACATTTAAAAAACACCAACAAAATTGGTGAAATGAAAATAGATGAATCACCCATTACATTAAAAATGGTAGTCACTATGCATTAATTTGGAAAAGAAATCTGCAAATAATCATCACATCACTTTAAGAGTATATTTAACAGAAATATTTGCTCAACAAATAACACAAAATGCAATTAAATATTGATCAATGAAAAATAATGGGAAATGACAACTAGTGGTAAAACTGAAATAACAACCAATTTTTTTAGTTCTGCCAAGAGAAATTCACATTTTATGTTTTAGTTGCATTTCATTGCAATCATTATAAGTATGTAGCGTATAAGGATGGGGAGGTAAAACTAGCTTTAATCATGTTGTACTTACCAGTCACTACTATTTAGTTTATCTTTTTTATCTGTCTATGCCAGATGCACCATCCTGTTAAGTTCCAGAATTGACCAAGTCTGACTCCACATCATAGACCGATGCACAATAGTGCATCCTCATTATTTTCTAGGACTCTGACTAATGAAGGACATCAGAGCAGGGAGGGAGGATGGTATGTAACAGTGATAGGTAAGTATTACAACATTAAAATTAGCTTTACCTCCAAAAGAAACTATCACTTTAATATCAGCTTTTGTTGTTATGGGCTTAATGCCATTTTTTCAGCACATAAAAGGCTGTACATGGCAGTCAGTATGTCTGGTGGTTTGGGAAATGGGGAGGAGTCTCTAGACCTTTTTTGCTTTGCCTTTCCTTGCTTCTCTTTCTCATCAATGAATGCTGCAGAAGTGGAATGAAAGAGGGTTTGCCCACTGGAATTAAGTGGTTGCATACGCTTTTGAAATCTGAACTGTCTCATAGCTCAATCAGGCTGAATTCTTCACATCATGGCCAATATTGATGATCCTTTAGGTTCTGGGGTGCAGCCATGGCCATAGTCAATGCATATCTGGATGTCTTGAATAATCTATCCAAATACCATTGCAGCAGAAAAGGTGATAATGAATCTTCCTTCAGAGGACTGATGTAAGCTATTGAGAACAGGTCAGTGTGTGAAGCCATGGTCACCACTGACATGGTCTTAGTCTCCAAAGACTCTGACATCTTTACCAGAAAGCAAAGTGAATGACCCTGATGAAATTGAAATCCAAGCATAACAATGGCCAGTTATTGTATAATGCTGTAACTTATGTATAAGAAAGTTCATGCGGAATACAAAGACTTTAACGAGGTCTAAATATACTCACACCTGAACATCTACCTTGGAAACCATGTTGATCACAAATATATAATTTTATTCTTCATTATAAAGTTCCAAAGCTGATTCTGCAACAAGTTCACAACAATTACGCAATCTGACGACAAAGTTACTGGTATATAGATTTCACATTTCTGCCTAAAAACAAACTACAAAGTGTCACTGATAAAGATGAAATTTCCTCAAAGCACTTACTTATATTTACTGGTTAGAGACCAATTCTCGCCGCGTACCAATTGTCGCCATAGTACTAATAACACGCGCCCGCATGCGAGATTTTGGTTCCTGTTTAGAAAATAAGAAGAGTGATTTAAGCTGACAAGTCCGAGCGAAAATAAGCTTCAGGTAAGTCGATTAAGTAAAGAAAATAACCAAAATCCCCACTTTAGCCCCTTACGCCTCCATTTACTGACGTGGGGAGTCACGTGGTACAATTAGCATACATAGGTAAACAAGAACTACGTCATAAAACCATACCTTGATGTAGGCCTCATCTTTTATAGCAGACGCTGTAAATGAGAATTACATTTCCATCATTAAAGCATCCTCAATTAAGCGTTTTCCTTTTTCCACACTTGCCCAATAAATAGCACAAATACCATGGCCGCAACATTCATCCATACTTTATTATCAGATCTTGTTAACACAATTCCACTAGCATTCGCAGCGTCTCCAGACTCCATATTTTACTTGCAAAGAAAGGTCAAGGGCCAATAGCCAGGGAGCATTGATTATTTGATTTCTCCCAAAAAGCGGGAAACAACTCTTTTAGAAAATATTACACAGAAAAACAAATATTAACCCTGTATGGAACCACGTGCAACATTACTGTCAACACGAAAGCAACTATCAATTATTCCAGGCCATAACAATTAATTTCTAAACAAGTAAAATTAAATACTTACTATTTTGGGACAATTAACAAATAACCAACATCTTAATTAGAATTTAAAACATGTTTTATTTATCCTTCTTTTGGTTATCAAAAATGTATATGAAACAGCTATGAAAAAAAAAATTAGTCATCTGACAAATAATCCATAGTTTACATATTAAGGCATCTAGAAGGTGTTTTCCACTGCACATTATTTTATTGGATTTTACTTTAAGCTGTATTACATTTTTGTGCATTATTATACTTCACTGTCACATTTTTAATAATTCATGAGAAAGAGAAATGATGAATTTTACTCAAATAAATCAACACAAGCAACATGAAAACTGTCAAGAAAAATAACACATTTCTGGTGAATGTTACCTATGACAGTAAAAACAAGATATAAATAACTCAATTTTTTATTTTTTCAGCAATGCCAAAGAGGTATACAACGGGAGAACTTCAATATGCAGTGTCATCTGTAAAGCAGAAAAGGCTCACAATTTCACAAGCATCTAGGGAATTCCAAGTCCCTAGAAAAACTGTAGAAGACCATGTCAAGGGGAACGTACAAGAAAAGGCCCCTGGAAGATGTCCGATGTTAACAACAAAGGAAGAATCGTCCATGGTCAATTATATGAAGTATTCAGCACAACAAGGTTTTCCGTTGACCAGAAAAATTGCCAGGCAATATGTAATTACCATCATGAAGCAAAATGGACGCCATTCTCTATTCAACATGAATAAAGATCCCAGCGACAAATGGTTCCGAAAATTTTTTAAGAGACATCCTGAACTATCAGAAAAACATTCTGAGCCACAGGACCGAGGCAGGAATAGGATGTCAAACATAAATGTGATGAATGAATACTTTACTCTTCTTGAAGACACACTACACAGATTAGGATTAGACAACAAACCAGATCAGATTTTCAACTGCGATGAAACAGGATTTAGTGGAAAAGAAAAAAGTAGACAGAAAGTTATTGGTATCAAAGGCCAACACAGTTACCAACAATCTGTCACAACATCCGGTCACATCACTGCACATTTATGCATATCTGCAAGTGGAAAAATTCTTCCATCCTTTTTGATTTTTGAAAGATGTTTACCCCATTTGGCTTATAAGGAAGGTGTTCCAGGTTCCTGGTTATTTGGATAC
>JAECUM010000822.1:0-197325 GCA_016617855.1 Megalonaias nervosa | reverse complement strand
ACACACACACAAACGTTCAGATTCCATTACAGTCTGCAAGTGCTATATATCTGGGAAGAAACATTTGAAGAAAGCAAAGCCATTCTTATCAAGAAAACTCAAGGTTACCATCATAGTGCAGTTTACATAAATGCTGACTCCGAAATTGATATTTCTCTAGCAGAATTTAAAGGATGCTTCGTAGATCAAATGGAAGGAATGAAAACACTAATTCAGACTCAAACGTTTATGAAGAGGACAGAAAAGTAAAGAACAAAAGAAAGCAATTGTCTGAAGAAATATATGAAGATGGTATCAAGTAGAGTGGACGACACATAATAGTAGATTTTGACAGAAGTTATAGAACACTGCAAAATTATTACCCTTTTTGGCCAAGTTGAAAACAGCCAGCAAATGTTAAACAGCAGTAGCACATACCAACCTGTATATACTGAGCAAATGGGTGATTTAAGTAATGCTATTGATGATCCCACTAGAGGCACGTCTGATATAATATACATCGGCCCTGAAGTTCGTGAAGTATCAATAACTTTATAATCATTGGTTTCAGAGACGGGGGATCTAGCAACAGAGGTGATTGATTCTTTATTTACTGATTTCGAACCGACATTGTTTGCTGACCAAAAATAAAGATGTTATGAACCCAATTTATGCACTAAAGAGAAGAAAATACAAGTAAACGAAATCTAGAAGTCTTTAGTTCAGAAGTACCTCGTGCAACACTGAAAAGAAACTTGCCTCTAAAGTGCAAAATAGCACATTAGCAAAAACAAATGCAAACAAACACGGTTACGATGACTACACTCCATCAAAATGTGATCATCCTGCGACCAATTCAAATACAAATATGCAAAGTGACTACGATTATCTCCCATCACAGATGATTATACACTAACAGATTTTGAAGTAAAATGAACATTAGTTGGAAACAGAACGACTAAAAGCAGCACCCGAATATACGAGATAGAAACTGCAAAAGGTGAGGAAGACGTAAAATGACAAACGACGACAAAATGTTTTACAGAAAATAAGATGAAATGCAGCAGAAGAGTTATATCACAGGACGGACAACCTTTGATTTACAAAATGATTTTGAAAACGATCATTCAGAGGTTGATCATTTGAATTACTCTCACAATGATAAGCCAGTGGAACTATCAAATGCAGGGGATATCAGTGGCATGTCACAGTTTGAAAATAATGCAAATGAAGACACTGAGATCAAAATGATTTACAGTTCTGGTCTTTAGAAAGCAATATGGTAGAGTATGAAGATAAAAAAGTTCTAGGTATGTTGCAGAAATATCATACCATTCACCTGGACACGCTTGTGGCCGGTAATGTGATGGAAAGAAAGACGATTAACCCAGATGTCAACTGCTTAAATGGCTGCTGCTTTGGAACATTTGGGCCATTATATGTCAATCAAGGGTCTGAGAGCTAAAATAGCTAAGTATCTAGAGGAGAATATTGTGCATTATATATGCTTTTTTGCTTTTACTGAGCTCATACATGAAGAAGAACAAAACAGATTCATTGCAATGATAGACGAAGTGAAGAAGGATGGAGAGTGGACTTCAGATATGATGAACTTTGTTCCACTATGAATGAGAAATATTTAATCATTCACCTCAAATATTTTCAGAAAATGATAGATGAAGTTAAGAAAGATGGACAGCGGAATTTAGATATAATAGACTTGTGACACTATACATGCTAAACGTCTTTAATCGTCCACTTCAAATATTTTCAAGTCAACCATTCAACCCAGTAATGGATGTTTAACCAGATCTGATAACACCATCACATGCTGAACCAATTCCCAATGCACATATTACAAGAAAGGGCAGAGTTCGTTATAATTACGTGAAAAGGAAGAAAGGATGCAAGACAAACAAAAGAGACAGATGTCCAAGACAGCGTAATGACGTGATCTCAACCTGTCAGCTGCTACTGATCCAAAATGTTCCTGCAGTCGATGAAGCTGAAATAAATAGCATATGTAATGTATTTCATCAGTTGAAGACATATTAAGTTGTGACCACCAAACTAGAAAGAAAATGTCCCGGCAAGAAAAATGAAAGATAAAAAAAGGACCAAATGTTAATACAACTTCACGTGTTTCATCATTTGACTTGCAAGCTGTCTTGACAAAGCCTTATTGCTTGGTATGGGAATTATATTATAAGAGAAAACTTTGCTGTTACAACTTAACATTCTACTCACTTAGAGATGGTAATACAACTTGCTTCCTATGGGATGAAACACAAGAAGCTGGAAGTTCGAGCGGAATTGGGACATGTTTTATCTTGCATCTGAATTCTCTTACAAGCAGGACTTCAAACATCAAAGAAGTGCAAAATCAGAACCAGCTTGTAGCGTGTTCATTGTTATATTCCATTCAAAAGGTCAAAAACATAACCTGGATTAATCAGACATTTTTAGAAAGTGGACATTAAGAAATGGAATTTGATTCAATTCATGCCAACAATGAAAATGCAAAGAAGATTACCAAGGTGTATGTTCCCTTCACAGTGGGAAACAGTGGTGTCACTTGCAAGGAAGGTTAAGCCCTATATTATAATTCCAAAGATTTAAAGAAATTAAAAAATGAAACTCCAAGAAATGTGAATGTAAATTCAACAGGGGAAAGTGTGTGTGTGTGTGTGTGTGTGTGTGTGTGTGTTTGGGATTTTTAAGGTAGCTTTAAAAACTTTCCAGTCATATCGCTACGATGTCTGAGTGTGGCAGTTTATAGTGATGTCTAGCACTGGGACATCATGACGCAGACATGTAGCACGATGTCTCACCGAATCACATTACCCTGACATCAGGCAGGGGAAAGTGTAAACTGGTTGAAGATATAATGGATTCAGGTAAGGAAGGAAACGCCAAACATCCTTTTTGTGAGCAATACATTTAATGAGCAAGACTTCAAGACTTCAGAAACGTGCTGGTGGCTTTATGTGTAACCAGATGAAACCAAAAACTCCATCGGTGTCGAAACTGTGGCTCAAAGGTGCCGGACAAAATTAACAATCTCTGGAAGAAATCGGATCTGATGTGCTTCAGGAACAATACCAGAGGAAGACTATGAGTACGATCAATTCCTTTCATCCATTAAATTTGTTTAAGATAAATGTCCAGCTCCCGATGCAAGTGCGCACGAGGATGACACTGATCAGGATTAAACTTCATTTGTACCAAGGCCATATTTTTCATGGAAACGAAACTTCATTGATGCTCTTTCTTTTTAATATTGACATATATTGTTCAGCACATTTACACAAATGTGGAAATCATAAACATTTTGGAGAATACAGTCAGTGCCGGATTATCCATTAAGCACACTAAGCACGTATATAGGGCACCAGCTGAACAGGGGCATCGGAAAAAAAAAAAAATTCAAATTAATTGTCGATGATAAAATTGAATGAATTGTATATTTACCATTTCGATCTGCATGTACTAGTAGTTTGATTTGGAATGATGGCGTCACTGGTATTTTCCCACCTTGTTAGCTTCTAATATTGACTTGGGGGGGGGGGGTTTATTTGTTTTTTTTTTGAGTTTCACATTTTTTTGGGAAGAAGGGGACACCATAATATTTTTAATCTGGCACTGAATACAGCATAGTCTTTCCCTCGTTTAAAAAAAAAAGAAACAATAATGGCGAAAGCATATTCTGGGATTTTAGTTTCATATTTCTGAGAACATATATCAATCTGAGATCTTATGGTAAATTGTGGAATAAGGACGTGCAAGTTATGTATTCCAGTGATCTCTTGACAGAATGACCGTTCTGACAATATTACTGAAACATTCAACAATGGAGAGGATTTGTTTCTAATTCTGCACATTTTATATTACGTGATTGTGGGGTGGTGGTGGTGGTGGTGATATTATTGTTTTGACGGATTGTACCTTCTTACAAGGTGTCCGCTTTATTGGGTTATCGTTATCTAGAGGGTGATCTCCCTCGGTGTTATTGCCTGGATCGAGTAAATATTAATATAAAGTGTGAAACTTATACGTGGAATAAATCGAGATCTGAGCAGATATATAAAACAGAATGACACGAGCCCCCGTACATAAAAGACAACAATTTAATCAGTTACATAAACAACTGTGATAATGCATTACATTAGGAAGATACACTTCTTTTTGAAATAAATCATTCACCGAATTTCAAACACAAATATACTTATATAAATAGCCGATCTGTTTTAAATGGTAGAATTGGTTCATCATAGAATCGAGTGAACAATCGAAGTCATTGCCTTGTACAGCTTCATAACCTGCTTATTCCCGATTCATTCCAACTTCACTGTGGCTGCTCTTCTTGGTCCTTTCCACTTTTTTTTTCTTCTCTAAACTCTCTATTGTCTCCCCTATTTTGGCCCTCGAACTTTGTGTGGGTAGGTGGATACGTAAGTACGTAGATACGTAGATACTTGGATAAGTAGGTACGTGGATACGTCAGTGGAGCTATTTCCCCTTTCAAAATAAACAGAGAAAGCAACCTAAATCTCCTGTCAGATATCCTACTGGGAATAGATCATTACTCCACTCTCGTTATGTCAGATATCGTCCTATCGGAATTCAAACAGATACCAAAGGCTATCTGGTCAAGCCAAACATGGCAGACCATAAACAAACCTAGTTTCATAAGATTAATGTACTTCCTAACGGCTATTTCAACCTGACTCACATTACATCACACGAGACATTACAGTTCCGTTCTCGCCTCAATTACACAAATGAATGAATGAAATTCATTACATGGCTTAACTACGTTATTTCCAGCGAATACACACATTCAAGTCTTTAGCATACATGAAATCTCACTTCATGGTTTAACAACGTTAATTTCAGTCAGTACGCACTCAAGCCTTTATCGTACGTGAAATCATCTAAGGTCGGTGAATTCACACGGGTTCTCATAACTCATATCAACTAAGGTAAGGCATGAAATTCTTAGAATACATATTCCTATAAAAATCAAGACACACATTCAAACAATTTGTCAAACTAAAGAAGATCATTGTACGGATTCAGATAGATGAACTCAACACAGTTGTACTCATATCAAGAAAATTGATCTACGAATTTAAACAAATAAATTCATGCAAATATAAGCAAATAAATCCAAGCAAATCATTATATTGGTATCAACGGATTACATGAGATTGACGCAAATACCTTGTGCTTCCAAGCTTTGCTCGCTTCTACAGCCAAAATTGTAAGTCTACTTTCCAGACATCCGGTCCCTTGGATAATTGTTTTACGAGAGAATTTCTTCTAAATTCAAACTCGGAGTCTCCTATATTTTTCTCTTGCAGATAAACGTAGAATGACTAAATGTTTGCGATGGGGCATATTAAAACCAAGAAATTTCGTGTGAGAACCACGCCCCTTATTTAGCGTAACCAATCCGGATTAAATATATCTACCGCCTTTTATAGCTAGGCGTCAAAATTGCCGTCCGATTGACCTCTAGATTTCCAAATAACTGATTCTGGAAAATATCAACTCTGACATTTTCGATACAAAGATCGAAGTTAACCCTTACCTTACAATCTGTCTGACTGTTGAATAAACGAAGGCTTAATTAAGAATCACTTACTCTCGCGACAGACATTAAAAATCCTTGCAGTATAGCGATTTAAACACGCATCATGTCCCCATAAATCTAATTAATCGTTCACCTGCCCAAATTAATGTGCTTTTTATAGATCGACAGAAATTTGCACCCTTACAGTGATACATTCCTCGGAAGTGAAACAATCACTGATATCATGGTAAGTATGGTTTCCTGTATAAATTCCTAAACATGCTGATGCGCAGTTTCATCTTAATATACAAAATGACCGTAATACAGTGTGCTTAGTTTTCTCCATTACAGTATTATAGTAAGAACGTGTGCTATTTGCTTGCTTAATTCCTAAAATATATAATAAAAAATTAAATCTACGCTTTTTGAATAGATATAAGACAAGTTTTCACTCCTAAAGTGGATTAATGCAACTATTAATCGCATTGTCATAGAATGGAGAAGCAAAGTCCAAGCAAATCCATGTCCAATGTCTCAATAATAATAATAATAATAATAATAATAATAATAGTGAGTGTGTCTGCACATTTTTTCTAGTACCGTAGATATAAGGGAATTTTTCACTCCTGAAGTGGAAACATTTTGTATTGTCGCTAGTGGCGATTCTTCTTAATTGCTTCTTCATTTGTGAAATATTTCCTTACATCTATTCAAAAAATATAGATATAATTTTAACTTGTGTTTAATTTTACATTTTAGGAAGCTTTATCTTTCGCAATGTTTCTGCTTTTTAACGTTACATTTTGGGGGCCGTCAAATACTAAAGTTCAAGGCATACTGATGATGTAGGCGTTCAGTACCGTCTATTTCAGCAATGTGTATAATAGTTTAATATTTGATTACACATATCTTTAATTGGCAATTATTCACTTTATTTCGATCCTCATACAACCAGATTCCTTTGAAGGTCATTATATACATGCCCAGATAAAATACCTAACGGCAAAATCAATGTTAAAGTGGACAATTTGGACGAAGTGAACCTAAAGGCGTGATCAAGTACAAACCGGATCAAATTTCTCTCGTTGTGATGTTATTATTGAAAGGTGAGCGGGTTGAAAACATATTCATACTGCCCTTTTATCTTGTTATGATAGACCCGACGTACTCTTTTCTTGGCACAGTTTAGTATCTGGCCAGCATTGTACAAGCACATAGCAATCGATCATTTTTGTTTGTAACTTTTTTGATGATATTAAAGATGCAGATCATTCAATAATCATGATTGACCACTCTTTGTTTAAACTTTATTTGTATTTAATTTTAGAACACTAAATAATATTTAATTTAATTTGAGCAAATACTCATAAATGACAACGTTGGCATACACTTTACTATAGTGATTATAACCGTCCGTCTCAGGTCCATCTTCAAAAGTATTCAACTAGAACAATTATAGTCTAGCTGAGGATTATTTAAGTTCTTCTAATCTTGCATATTATTTTCAACCAAACACCAAAAACTTCTTCCACCAGCGTAAACGTGTTTAATTGTGTACAAATTTACCGACATGACTGTGAAACAAACAAGATTTGCAAGACAAACAGCCACAGCCTAATACATATATGCAGTACAGTTGGACAAAACACATAGCGCATAACTAAAAATATACGCAAACAAAGCATACTAAAATGCTGTGGTTAAACGTGAACCTACTGACCATCCCCACCCCCACTCCAAAACCCCCCGCCGGTTTGAATTATCAGTTTTTACTAGTCCAGGATAAAATTAATAATCCAAATGAATTAAGATTTGACTATTCTCTAAGTGATTAGGTATATACCTCATTCCATGTAATGTCAGCTGCATATTTTTGTCATATGTTGATGTTTTCATTCTTGGGCAATATAACATATTTGAATATCTAAAATTAATTTTATTTACTTTTTTTAAAAAATCAAAATCATCTAGAATGCACATCATAATATTATGATATAATTTCAAACGTTATAATTTTAATATCTTTTGAATACCACGTATGTAGATGAGCATCAATGCACAACGACGAAGATACTGTTTAGTGCAGAAAGGTCAACGGATGTAGCACCTGTTATATTTACATCCGGGGGATCAATCAATGAGGCACAAAAACCGGAAGTTGTTATTGGGGTTTTTTAAATGGCGGAAAAGCGAAATAACTCGCTGTCTTTCAAGCATGCAAAGTGTCCGTAGTAAGAGACAGCCCAACCATAAAGGTAAATAATGTACTTTATATACGATGTTTAGATTTTATTCAGGATAATTATCTAAACAATTGCAGGCTATGGCTTTTGTAAAATTGTTGGTTGCCAGAGAAAATATTCTTGTCTTAGACATGGTTGTGTTGTGATTCATGCCAGGATCGATAAGTTCACGCTGAGTCATGTCTTTTGTCCTCTAGTATTGCTTCTGCAGCTGATGTGTGTGCTAATTGCGTTCCTGCATGTAATGAAGTGGGTGGGGTGGGTAACGGATACCTGAAAACGAACGGAAAGTTCCTCTCACAGGCTCTCGATCTTTCACTTAAATGACAACACGCTCCTCAACTCCCAATTGACACAAGTTAAGTAACTCAGGCGGTTCGAAATCAAACCCCTCAGTGACATCGTGTTAATTGTCTTATACTATTTGTGCATTTAGTCGCTAATAACGGGTTACCAGAAACATCAAAATATGTTCAAAAACCGAAATACGTTATTTTAAACCATAATATTCATGAGGTAAATGTATTATGATTTGTATGAGTTGGAATAATGATAGACAAAGCAAAATAAAAGTTATGTGATTTTTATTGGAATTAGTTACATTTTTCTGTGTTTAGCTCCATTAATGCAATGAAGTCACTTGGTCGTACTTGATTTAACAGCTTTTATTTTGGTTTTTTTTGTGTGTCAGCTATGTCATTATTTACTTTAAAAACATACAAGTGTATGATAACTCCACTGAAAATATGTAACTACACATTTGGATTCGCACAGACATAATCTCACTGTTATGTTTTAATTTTGGACCAATTCATGATTTATCATATCTATCCTGTTGAGTAGAATCAAGTATGTCTGAGTGACGTCATTACTTGAATTTGACTAGAAATTGGTAAAAAGTTAATAATGCATATCAAAATCACTTAAATCATAGTTTTGCTTATCATTATTATTAAAACATAAATCATAATATCAGGATGTACACCAATATATACATCCAAAATATGTAAATTCTTGTTTATTTTGCCGTGTATTTTGGTTTTTGAGCATCTTTTGGTGTTTCTGGTAACCAACTCATAACTTACATCACTGCGAAGTTGTAATTCCAAACTCCCCCCATCCCCCTGTATAATTTAAGTACCTTGCTGAATTTTTAATGGCAACTTTTATTAATGTTACCATATTTGAACTTTCGAAATGAGGACACTCCATAGAGTGGGTGTATCTGTATCAATTTTATATATACATGTAAGGAAAGAAAAGGAGGACATGTCCAGGAAAAGAGGATGTATGGCAATCCTACTTTTATTTGAAGTTCTTCATGTCTTGTCTACTTTAATACTTGTCTGGTGGTCAAAACTTTGGTCTACTTCAGAGTGAAGCGTAAATGTATTGGGGCATAAATGTATATGAGACATGAATACCAAGAATAAAACAAATTTAAATCTTTTATTTTTTACATTGGTGTTTGGAAAATAAAATTACATACAGTTTTTAAAACTAATCTGTTCATGTATGATGTACCATATTAAGTTTGTGGCCTTTTTGTCATTTGCATGGAAGAGCTATTTCAGAAATAATCACATTCTAGGTGCATTTACTCTGAAGTAGACTGGACATTTTGTCCTTAACTTCTTTGATTTGAATGCCTATGTAATATGTAAATGCGTGAAAAAGATATAACCATAATACATGTACCAAACAAACAGGTGAACACTTTAATTTTTAATTGAACATGTTGAAATAAGGAAACATTGTTAAAACAAAAAGGGGTATCATTAGTCACAATTACTGCTTTATTCAAGTAAGTTTTCAAACATTCTTTTAGCTCATCATTAGAACTAGTTAATAATAGTATTTCTTAATTTTATTTATGGATGTCACTTAGATGCTGGTGTCATATACTTTAGACTGTATTATATTATGTGAAATTTTTGTACTGATGTAGATTTGGGATTGTTTTTCCTACAAATTATAAACATGTTCAAACTGAATTTTTTTTATTTAATATTGATGTCGTTTTTAGAATTGTACAGGTCTTAGTCAACTTTTGATACTGCTGGAGGAAAGTACATCATCATTCACTAAGCAATCATCTGCACATACATGGAGAAAGGATTTGTGTTAATATAGCATATTTTTTCAAAGTGAATTATAATTTTGAAGAGTTAAAGAATGTCTGCAAAAAGTGCCTTCTTCAGCAGGACAACATTTGAGGTTCTTTTATGTAGATATGTCTCCTGTATGTGTGTGTGTGTGCATCCAAGATAGAGTAAGTGGGAGTACAGTTAAATTCAGTTGATGAATTTTGTGAAATGTGTAAAAGTTTTATCACTTCCTTTTTTGGTTTTGTTTAGTGGAGGGTCACATTGGGAGATTAGTATTTGTACTTATAGCTATGCTACCTACTTTGAGTAAATTATTATTATTATTATTATTATTATTATTACTAATATTGTTGCCCTTTCTTATTATGGTTTCACATTTGATAGAGCATTTTTCTACTATAATAGCTGTATCATTCCAGAATATCTTGTCCACTTCAGTTAAAGGTAAAATGATAAGCCAAATCAAATTATATCTAAATGACATTATAGGCATAATATGGAGACAATCTAATCCTTATAGAATGGAGAGAAGCACAACATATTTGGTTTACATGGATGTAGCCATGTTGAAATTATGTTGCTGCATGACACCACATGCAAGTTTATACTAATTTCTGCTATTTTAACATAAAATCAATAAAACAAATTTCATCAAATGATCTTAATTTATCTAGTACATGTACACATTAAAATCATGTTTGATGTATTGATATAGCCTGCACATAACTACTTTTATCTTTTTCTCTATACACTAAATGTGTTTCTGATTTCTGTTATTAAACTTTATGATTGTTTCTTAAATGTTCCCATTACGCCTGCTACTATGGATGATTTGTATCAATATTTGTGACAAAATTGCCAACTGTACTCATTATATTCCAGCAGTAATTTGCCTTTTGGGAATGTTTGTCATGTATTTTGTTTTTAATTCATGCTGCTTTTTCTAGAATTTTCGTTTTTCTGCTTTCTGTTTTAGTCTTTCCACTTTCCTTTTTCTCATGTCCCACCCACTGATGAAGTACTTGCAAAAATGTCTAACCTGCATTCTGTTCAGATGATTAGCAATAACGGCTGATATTCTCTCTGTATGAATGCATGCAAAAAAAACGGCTGTTTTAACTGATAGTAATAAGTATATTTGTAAACTAGTCCATATTGTCAAGTATGCTTGCTCAGTTTGTAGATGTTTTACACTAATGGAAAGTTTTGGGCAACCATTCACTGAATTCAAATTGTTGTGCTCTAAACGTAGGAATTTTATGGGGTATTCCAGTGCTTGTATAAATTTAATTTATGGATAATGACATTAAATTATTAAGCTATAATTAAATTATTATGTGTTTGGCTAATAGAGACTCATTACAAATGGATATTTTTGTAAGAAAAGGGCAGTGAACAACATTTCCATCAATTATGTTGTGATGGCTGCGATAACTCCTAAAGACACAACATTGCCATTTGATTTGACAACATATCTTTTCCCATTTGTATTCAATAAATGGAATAATATTTCTGTCTTATTGTTGGGCGAGTGTCTTGAAAAGGTCAGTAGTTTTTCTCATCGCTGAAATAAGAGTGGATGTACAGGTATGCCATGTTTGGTTCTACAAAAAAGTGGATATGCTTTTTAAGCAAGAATAACAATTACACTTAATTTGACAGTACTCTTTGTTCTAGAACATGATGTATTACATTATTTCTGCTGCTTTCATTGAAAACCTGTTAAAGCTACGTTAATAATCCAAATATCTCTCTCTCACACACACACACACACACACACACTCAAGAGCATGTATGCTTATTTCATTGAAATTGAGTCCACACTTGTTGCCTATGCAATTTGGAATTATCAATAATTGGGTCACTTGTTTCATCACATTGTTGATTAATAGTGAGAAAATTTGACAGAAACAACAACTTGTCATATTTCGATTTTGACCTAAACACTCTCCCGTCTCACTTGATGTATCTCTACTTGAAGAGATGATGTACAGAATGTAAATTTGTTACCCAATATCAGCATTGTGTTCATTAATATAGGTGGCGCTCTACAATTTTGTATTTTGCATAGGATTAGAATTTTAAAGAAAATGAATTCCCCCAGGTTTCCTCACTAGTTATACTGGCTATTTAAAAAATACCTTGTATATCTTAGGTATTGTTCAAAGAAACTTTAATTCCCTTTATTTTGGTGTATGATTGATGGGTGTAATATGGGTTATAGAGTATACAACTTGGCCTTACTCCAGATGTGCACCTTTCAAAAAAGTGCTAGCTCCACTTGGTAATTTTCACTTCCTGAACTTCAGAGGTAAATTGTAAAAAAAATGAGCTGATAACATTTTTTACATTTTATATATTTGGTAATTCATTCATTGCACTTTCAGAAACTGGTATTGTCTAGTCTGGCAAAATTCATTTTCCAGATTTTGATAGCTGCTAAGGATAGTGTAGTTTAGACAAATTCAGGCTGATTTTTGGAGCACAAGGGAGCAGTCATTTTAGTTAGCAGTGTGCTAAGATCATTTACAACTTCCAAAAGTACAATATCCAAAGAAATGTCAGCCACATTACATCAAAGTAGCATAGAGGTATGCCAACATTCTCTCCACTGTGCATGTTTTAAATGCAAACAACTTCACCTTACATACATCACTCTCTCAAAAGTACATAATAACTGGTGAGCACCCCCATAATTGCAAGAAAATGTATGGAAGCCATTGCTTGTCAGAATACAAAATGTGCATATGGTATGCAGGGTTTCCGGTAGATGTGTACCCACAGGTTTTCATGCATTAAATTTAAATTTGAACCATTTCTAATGTACAGAAATTTCAACCTGTGCATTTTATGACATGCATAGATTTGGGCTATAGCATCAGTTTAAATTACCCTTTATTTGTCTCTGGCATAATTTACTAAAATATGACTAAAAAACAAATGACTCTTGAGATTTCAGTTTTACTCTTGAGATTTTCATTTTGACTCTTTAGATTTTGGTGTCAGGGATAAAATTACTCTTCATTTGTGAAATCCATCGAGAACCCTGAAGGTATGTGTAAAGATTCTACTTTTATTGCCCTTCAGTCATAGAAACTGACTGAAATCAAAATGTATCCATTCTTCTTTGCTGAATATAGTTTGTATTGCTAATAATAGTAACACCTGTCTGTTTTCTCTAATACTAGTAAAGTGAACATCCTCAAAACTGAAAACCCATGGGACCCAAACTGTTTTTTTAGTTTCGAGAAGTTTTTGCTTTATTGAGCTTTTTGCAGATGTGAAAAAAGTCTCTGAGCACTTGTGTGATGAGTGAGAGAGATAGAGAAAGCAATTACGTGTTTGTATGTAAGAGTGCACATTATTAAGAAGTCTGTTATTTTTTATTCTATTTTAAATACATGCATTTAATGAAGAATTAGCTGGACATTATACGTTCCTACTGAAAATTGTATCCTGTCAAATGAAAAAATACAGTTGATCCAGATAGAAATACAGTCCTCATGACAAGAAATATTTGAGGAATGAGATACAGTACTTTTGTAACTTTACTCCAAGTCAGTTGGAATGATGAATGATACTCCACTGCATTTAAATAATCTGAACTATGCATAATGTTCACAGTTCAAGAAGCTGACTTGAAGAAGACATGCAGTGTTTGTTGTTTCTTTTACTATTCTCTGACTAACGTGGTTTGTATTAATGTCTCCAGTTCTTGTGCCCTGGCCAAATAATGAGCATCCTTAGCTATCATGAAGTTTTAAAGTTCTTTTAACCCTTTAGCTACTACATCTGTTGTGCAGTTTCACTACTGCTGAATGCTATCAATCAGTTACTGAGACTACTGAGGCTGGTTGCTAGGCTGAATACTAGAGCATCATCATGGCTGACTACAGAAACTGACAATAAAAACATGGTTACATTTCTATTCATTATTTCATTAGTTTTTGCTGGATTTCAGTGAAATAAAAAACAGCTTACCTTGTATAGTGTCTGTTATTCATATATTTCCACTTTACATACTCCTACATCCCATCATACAAGAAATCCCAGTCGTGTAAACTGTTTTGAATCCCACAAAATAAAGCCAATATTTACATATGTACATATAAAAACATGAATAAAATCCACACTCTAATTACAAAGTTGAGAGTGGTACCACTCAAAACAGTCATTATCCACACATAAATGTACTTGGCATTGTTTGCATCCTATGAAAACTTCATGTCTCCTCCCTTCCCTTACACACATCTTGTATATTCCAAGATATGCCCACATCTCCGTGATGCTGGTTTCATACCATTTCGGGGCTTGCTTTTGGTCCCCCATTTTCTTGGCATAATCGTTTGTTTCTTTCACAAGCTTTTCCACCAGACATTCAGAAAAAACTTGAGAAAAAAATCTTTCTCATTGCTTAGTGGTCCAAGCTCGATTGTTGAACCAACATGAGAATCAAAATCATTGATCTCGAACACGGCGAGGTCATCACTCCATTGTGCAAGTGGGACTATGTCCTCCTCGTCATCCGATTCAAAATCACTTACATCTGGTGTTGAAATGGGACTAATATCAATATCTGATCCATTTTCTAAGAATGATCCATTAAACTCTTCGACATCGCTTGCACTGAACCCTTCAAAGTCGCTCATATCTGAATCGGAATCCATCTTTGTTTATCTCAACTACACGTGTTTCGTAAATTTCTGGAAAGCCCTTCCAGTGTGTCTAAATTTAACCTCTCAGCTTTCAAACTTGTATCAAAATGTTGAGTAAACAATCCTCTCATTGGTTATGATAATCAAAAATATGTAATCTTCTGTACTTTCAACCAATCAACGTTTAGTTAACATAGCGGTCACGTCTGCATAGATGCGACACTGGGGTAGTAAACGAGGCTTATCGACACTGCATATATGTGTCAGTGGGGTTCAGGAGCTATTTACAGGTGACGCTTAGATGCGGAAGTCGTAGCTAAGGGGTTAATAGATCTGATACTTCATGGTGTGTCAGATCACTGCCAGGTGGAACAGAACATAAATTCTCATCATATTCATTGCTTTCATTGTTGACCTGATTGCTTTCAGGAAACCACAACACAAGTACACTGTCCCAGACATCAGTATTACCCTCAACAAGAACATCGTCAAATTATATATACACTCACAGTCAATGTCCAGTTATAATTCATGAGCCAGTTGAGCCAAGGGAATATTGTTCTCATCATCCTAAAGCAATGTTATCAATGCCTGCATTAATATTGAATGGGGCAACTTCAGAGACGTTTAGAATATTGCTTAGTCAGTCACTGTAGGCAAAGTAAACAAATTTAGGCCTCATGCCTGGTTAATGAAGCCCTGATATTTAGCTTATAAAACAAGCAATATTCTATTGATCATGTGTTCCGATGAATTGCATCAATCACAGTGTGATAATCAATGGATAAACAGTCTTTTTCAAAGGCTTATCTGTAAATATTTAGTTATTAATCCATGTAACTAGCCAGAAAAGCTGACTCTTTTGCATGTTATTACCATTAAATTACTTAACTGCACTTAATCTGTTCTTGTGTCTATCAGGAATTTAGTACCTAAAATATGTTACCAAGTTTCATTTGAGTTTTGCTTTTATCAAATTTTTAAAATGTAAAATTGATAGTTGGGATCATCATCAAAATTTGTTTCGGTATTCAGAGTTGAGGGGTTTTGGTTTACTGGGGTGGAATAATGGTGATATTAAAAAAGGCAAAATATGGGACAAAAAAATGGTCTTGAGGGGATTCTGGTATGCCGAAGTTTTGGGTTTGATGAATTTCACTGTAAGTCAGAGGTGCACAGTATTGCTGTTATACTGGTTTAGCATGTTTTTTTCAGTGGTACGCACTTTTTCACTGTACTGGTGCTTTGGTTGTTTCCATCAGTAAGGGAGGTAGGGAAATTCCTGAGTAGCCTTGTTACAAATTTTATGATATTCACAGCATGTTTTCAATTTTCATGACAAAATAATTTGAAAAAATGTAAAAAAAATTTACAGTAGAATTTTGAAAGTTACAAATATAATTATGATTTTTTAATCACATGTTTGATATTGTCACATATGCAAACATGGTGGCAGAATAGGAAGTTGTGAAAGATATTTGGACTGAATTCAACTTTTGGAAAATATCAAAATTTTAGATTAAAAATGTAAAAATAACCTTATGTTCAGAATACTGCAGTAAAAATTTGTTCATGTGATGCCTAACTCTATAGTAGAGCCTATGAATATGTCAAGGGAGGCAATTCCAATTTTGGGTAATGCCAAGATTTAGGTAAATGCTTATAATATAGTAGTTATGTCCCTTGGATATTTCACAGGTAGTAGTAATAATTAAAACAGAAGTAATAATAGTTAAAAAGCTTTTAAAAGAAATCACCTCAGTAACAGCTGAAAAGATCTCTAGTGACAAATAAAGAAAATACAGTTTGTAATAATAATATGAAGATATTTACAGATTTGGTAGTAAAAAAGACCACGAATAGCAGTATCCAGTGTATTTGATTCTGTTCTATCTCATCTTACCTGTAGTAGTATCATTTCATTTGTCCAAACCATCAGTGTTTTAAATACTCTGATTGCTAAAAAGTGAGCATGGAGAACATGCAAAGGTTTCATTGCTGTGGTTTATTGCCTGGTAAAGTACAGAAGGTTCAAAAGTTCTGTATTAAGTAGATACATAGCACACATAGAAACTTTAAGGCAGAGTACAGTGTTCTGGAAGCCTTTAAAAAAATGAAAAATAAGAAAAGAAACAATTGGTTGTCTACACACTTTGAATGGTATGTTGTCAATAACAAATAAATATGGCTCATTTTCTTTTTCAGATTATGAGTCTTTAAAAAAATATGTTCAGTATTCATAGATAATTGATGGTTACTAAGTACATTTCAAAATGATGAGTACTTACATGAGGAAAAAATTGCCAGGTTATTGGACCTCTGATTAGAGTTTGAAATAAGTTTGTAGAATCTGCTGGACCTGCGACCAGCAAGTACTGACACAAATAGCAAAGTTCTGTGAAATATCGTTGGTCATTTCTAATTGCTGGGGTTAGGCTGGTACATGTAGGCAATTGCCATTATGAAAATGCTGGACCTCATCATCTTTACTGAAGAAAAACATAGGATTTAATTCACATCATATGTTTGTAGTGCTTCTTTGACAAGTGAATACCAGGCTGATACTCTGGTATATGAAATACAGAAACCATCTTTAGTCTCAATCCTTTCCTTTTAGACACTGTAAGTATGGCTACTTTAAAATATGACAATTTCCTTGGGAAGTTATCTTGTCCCCCAAGAGTATATGTTATATATATCTATATTGTGTGTTTACTTCTTGTCCATGATTGAGGCTTGTGCCTGCCTGATCTTTTTGTCATGTTTCTAAGAAGTAAACAAGATGCTTTCTTGAATTTGATTTCAAAACCTTGGGTTTTGTATAGAAATAATTATTACGATGCAGGTCAGGTGAAATATTTACATGTAGGGACTTTGTAAACAAATATTCGTTTTAGTCCTTTTTTAATGATCAGTCTCTGGAATCATTTGTAGTTGTGTACTTTTATAATTACTGAAAAATTATTTATTTAAATTATTCATTAGAATTACAAGGGCTCATCAACTTTTTGGACTAAAACATTAGTTTGGGATTATTGAGAACTCATTCAAAACATTCTGGATTTTATCATAGTGTTACATCAGGACATTCAGGATTCATTCAAATTCATTCATTGAAATTCATTCAACATATTGTTTATATTTGGACTTGTCATGGGACATACAGGGTTATTTGGGATTTAATTCACAATACTGTTAAGTCTAATGAATTTTCACTTTCTGTTATAGAGAAATAAATTGCCTGTTGATTTTAGTTAAATTGTTGGTTTCATTTCTTTCTGTTATATATCTTAAGACCTCAAGTCCTAATACTTGATACATGAAGTACTATGTCCCATAATAGTTCTGCAGTTATTGCACTGTATATCATTTTACTGGATAGTGTGTCATTTGATAGACATGTCCTGTGTCAGCCTGCGAATTTTTACCAAAGTTTCTAAACTTCTACAATAAGTAGAATGATGAATTTCAGTGAAATAATTTGAAAACCTCCCCCAATGTATCTGCTAGGTTTACTGCACATGTATTTAAATGTGCATGTCATACCTACCTCGGCTTGTGATTGCTTCATTTGCTGTAGTCTTCTACCTCTTATGACAGGATTTAGTTTGTAAAACATGTCTTGTTAAATATAGATGAAAATCTCCATACATATCCAAAGATTGTTGTGATATTGTTTCAGTTTGGTACATACAGTAACTACATCAGGGGTGATTATTGCCAGGAAAATAAAGCATTGTAGTATGGCACATGCATGTTTTTATTGTGATATGTAGCAATATAATGTGATCATTGACAACTCAGATTCATTGTAATGTTATCTCACATGAATTATTTGGTTATTTAAGTGGAAAATAGTCTTCATGTCATAAAATACATGTAAATACAATTGACTGTATCCAGCCATTGGCTGCAAAAAAACTTATGTTAGAAAAGTTAGTCCTTTTAATCATATTTACTCAACTGTGCATTAAAAAATCACGCGAGTATACTCACTGCTGCCACTACTTGTTACAATAAACCAAGATCTTATAGTTATGATTACCACATGTGTTAACTAGCACTGACCTGCTACAGTGTGTAGTCCATGCTTTGGGCACAGTAAACTGTTACTTGTGCTGATAAAAAATACATGTATTGAAAAGAAATTGAGTACATAAGCAACTGATCATGTTCACAGAAAATAAAAAAGAACACTGAGTGGAAATGCTGTTGAGAGCATTTGGTTGTCCTTTATCACATTGCATGAATCAGAGCATGGTGTTAATATGTGAACACAGATATATAGCCTGAGCTTTTGGGCACAGGATGTGTCCAATTATGTTCCTAGAAATTAAATCAAACATATAAGTGACTGTTTTTGTTAGTGAGATACAAACACTGGCATTTTGCAACAGAAGAAACAGTCAAGTTTTTTATTTTGAAAAAAAAGGCCTGGCATGGGAATAACGCAGCATGGCGCAATGCTGTACTAAAGTTGGAAATACTGATAGCAGGGCTAAGGAAGAGCACTCAGCCACTCATTAAGGCTGGGTAAAAATTGACTGGGCAGTGTAAAACATTACTACATATTTGTCCCTGGGTCGAGTGGATGCAGAATCACACCTTGAGAATAAATTTGAGTACATTTTCTACCCTTAAAAGGTGTCACAATTCAACATTGCTTAACATTTGATATATGTCATCTGTCAGGTGTGAACAATTTGTGCCTAATCTGCACACTTGTTCTCAGTTTTGAACTTGTTGCAAAGAAAACAACTTCATGTTTATTACAAAGGTAACTGATACTAAAATTGGTTAATATTATGAACATGTTACAGTATGTCAAATTGTTGCTGCACAGTTAGTCCGTGATTTCTTAACAGTGTTTTGTTTTGGTACTGTTCCGGTGGCCTAATGGTTAGAGAGTCCGCCTCGGATGCGGGAGGTCGTGGTTTCGAGCCCCGGCCGAGTCATACCAAAGACTTACAAAAATGGTACTAACAGCTGCCTCTCTTGGCGCTCAGCATTAAGAGGTTAGTGTTAGGACTGGTCGGCCTGGTGTCAGGATAATGTGACTGGGTGGGACATGATGCTTCATGTCTGTGGCATGATGCCCCAGTGCTAGACATCACTATAAACTGCCACACTGCAGACATCGTAGCGATATGACTGAAAAATTGTTAAAGCTACGTTAAAAATTCAAATCACAACAACCACTTAACAGTGTTTGCACTGAGAGTGATGCTTTTAGTAATTTAGCTGTCATTTTTATATATTGAAAGATTCCCTTTTAATAAGCTTTCACTTCTTTGGTTGGACATCTGAGAAGTTAAGATAGAGCGAATGTCAAAATGTGTGATTTTGCATCTAGTCAGATAATCTTACAGTTGCTGCAGGTCTCTGATATTTTCAAGACTGAAGCTTTTATCAATACATTTTCATGCTGAAGAGAAGATGCCAACAAATATTTTTATATCCATGTAATTATTTTTCATAAGAAAAATGTTGCCAACTTGTATATGAAATGATTATTTCAAGTGTCTAAGCTGATTCCCACCAACTTTCGTATGTTGCATGCTGTTCTGGTCTATTTATGAAGCAGTAAATATAGAGACCACAACCGATTGGTCATAATCTATGTGGGGTAATGACCTAGAAATACAGTAAAAAAACTGTCATGAGCGACCGTTGCTATGAGCGATCACCTGTCATATCCGACCACAATCGTAATACATAGATCGATTTTATTAATTAAACGCTCTGTTATGAGTGACCACCTGCTGAATGTGACCAGCGACCGTGATGTCTTGGCAAAATATACATCTCGACACTGCTGTGAACGACCGAATCACAAAAACGAGGATAAACTCCACTGACCTTTATTTAATCCCTGTAAGAACGACTGCTCATACCATTCTAAATAAAAAAATAAAAAAAATTTTAAAAAATAGGCTGGCTACCAATGTTTGAATATTTTAGCTATGCTTATAGTGTTTTATAGTTTCTGTCATAAACCAGCCAAAAATATATGTAGATTATTTCCTAGTCTGGTTCCCTGCTTCTTATGCTCCCTGCGTTGTTCTCCACTATTCGTATAGGGGTGAGCAACACAGGGAACCAGACTAATTATTCCCGCACTTAGTCTGCTTCCCAGCCTTAATCGCAGGACCCGACATCAGTGTGAATGACCGTATCGCGAGAACAGATGGATACCACTGACCTATATGTAATCAGTTGTTACAATGACTGCTTGATTAGTAATGATTGTTCTGATCAAAAACAAGCATAAAAGGAATATTTAAAAAAAAGGATTGTTGCTACTGGTGATGGATGCTACAGTCCGTAAACCAGGCTAATATACATGTCACGAATTGCCGTTGTGGTGCCAAAGTTGACATAATGGTTGCGTATATTGTTTGTCTTTACAGTTAATCCATATTGCAGGGGGTAAATAAGGTCATTGTCTGTTATACCAGCAAGAGAGAATCGTTTGTGGGATTCAATTGATAGTGTTCAAGACTTGTGATGTTTGTTGTTTTTCTCCCCAATGTTAAGTGAGTACAGCCCAATCACAAAGCTGTCGTCTATTCAAGTTGGTGGAGTTAATCTTAGTATGTCATCTTTGAATGAAGCCATTGACTTTTGTCTCTGAGTAAATTGTTCTGTTTCTGGATGAGATAATTGTTTCTTTTTATTTCATTAATTGTTAGATATGCAATGCACATGTATAGATTTTTCATATTTTCCCACAGCCCAGTCAAAACTGTCTTTACGTTCGATATTACAAACTGAGCACTAATACTTTTAACACCTAGAACCTTAATGATAATGGACGACCCTCCAACTAAAAAGAGACAAATTTTAAGGCTGGAGAAAATAATTATTGTAACTGAAAGAAGTGAAAAAGAGCAGACCACTCGCAAAAATGCGGTTTAAACGTATGTAGAACAAATTTAGGTTGTTATAAAGAAAAAGAAGTAATTCAGAAACGATTTCATATGCTGAAATATGTGATCTTCAAATGTAAATGTGATTTCATGTTTAATAACAGAAGTATATCTTTATTGCTATATAATTTTGTTTTTAGATGAAAGCATACAATATTTTAGCAAGAAATATTAATAAAGAATAGAATATATGTACAGTGATTGTGGTTATTTTTCTTGAAAGTGTTCTGAAACTGGACCTTGGAAACTGGTCGTTTTGTACAAGCCTGCTATGAGAGACCACCTGTCTTGAGAGACCGCTTTTTGTTGGCAGAAGGGGCGGTCTCTCATAATAGGTTTTACTGTATTCTAATTCTTTGTGACAATCAGAAATCTTCCTTTTTTATGGCACCTGCATGTAACTCACTGGAATGGAGGTTTGATGGTTGGAATTCGTTTTTCAAATGCAAGTTCCTGAGAAAAGTATTACACACTTATATAAACATATGCTTGCATCTTTACCTTGATGTCACATTGTGTTAACAAAGCCACACAATCTTGATCTGGGGCAGTATAACAATGTTTGACCAGATGAAAATCTTGAAGATGCATGATCAAACATGAATACCACAAAGATTTTAAGGGCTATTTATTTAGTAAAATTTATTGAGTTAACAAATCTTGTGTCTCAGTATATGCCTCTCTACAGCACTGTGTATTAGAGCTACCCATTTTCAGTATTTTGACTAATTTAAGTACCAAACTTGTATCTGGTACCTCTGAATCTTTAGTAACATCACAAGCAGTGTAATGAAGAAGTGTACTGTATTGAGTGTAATCAGGACCGGGACGAGTAACTCTTTCAGCTCCAGGGATGAGTGCTTTGGAATTCTTTTTCGTGAGCCCTGGATAGATATGTAGATAAAAGAAAAGGATGGTTAGAATTGCATGTATAGTTACAAATGAAATAGATATGGATAGATAGCTGATGATTTTGGAAAGAACTATTTTTAGATAACTGAATGATTGAGGACCCTTATTTTGATGTTTTTTTCAGCCATTTAGTTGGTATGTATGTCTTCCATAATTATTGCATAAAAGTATGATGATCATGGCTTGTGCTTGCTGGACTTTCACACTTTTAAAGAAATCCAGGTGGCTAATTGTTGGAGATAGGTGCCTTTTTGTAACACATCTGTGAAAGTCACTTGAAATTGGTAGCATGCATCAAAACAGTTTTTGATATGCCAAGAATTTGCAAGCTTAGCAAATTCAGAAGCCAACTTACTAACTGCCACTGGTTTGTTTAGGACATGAAAGCTGATAAAGCCAAATAAAAAATGACTGTGTGGTTCTGGTTAGCTGGCTGACCCTCTGTCAGCCCAACATTTTTTATTTGGAAAAAAGATCCCCAAACTTTGGAAAAACAAAGTTTCATTGAAATAAAAATTCACAAATGGATTTAACTATGAAATTAAATTCAGGAGTCAAATGACATTTTTTTCCCCAATTGCGCTTAATGTAAATCTGTCCAGACAAAAAAAAAAGCAGAAACAAACAAAATTTACTGAGCTTCATATAAACCATTTCTTTTCACTGTAACTAGAACAACACAGTTTTTCAGTTTTGGCCTAAGTTAAAATATAAATATCCGTTCCCTAATATGTTAAACATTTTGTTTCAAATTGTAAATATTCACATTATTATGTCTGTGGAAAAAATGCAAGCTGTCTTTGATATTGATAAAAATTAAAAGACTGAAAATGAATACTTTGCCAGCATGATGTGAAACAATGGTTCAAACTACTGGCATCGATGTAACTGAAGCATGCGGTACACATAAACATAAATTTAAAGTGCTGATATTGGTGTAGGGGAAAGTGGATTTGTAAGGTCAAATTTCCATCTTTCATTTCAAACTCCAAGCCTTGTTCTCTCCTTTTAAACTGGTTGACAGTATCAAATTTATTACTGATTGTACTGTGCAATGGTGCTGCAAATTAGTAGTTAAAATTTTGAGTTGTTTCGCTTAAACACGAAAACTTGTTCAGACTCACCTTATGGTTGTACAGAAAATCAGTTTCTATTTATTCTGTTTTTTTCCCATGACTGTTGTAGACATTGCAAGAATCCTATGATTTGATTGATTTGATATACCTAAATCAGGCTTTTACAAATTTGATTATATTCAGTTTGTGTAGGGCAGACTGACTGAGAAATTGAACTTTCCCTTGGGGAAATTATAGCTTGCCCCAAAGATCATATCCCAACACAAGTATAAAAATAAGATAAAATTTGTGATATTTTAAGGAAATTGTGTTATATTTATTTTAATAATAATAATAATGAGGACTTTGTATAGCGCCTAATCTTTAGAAGCTCTAAGCGCTTTACAACATTTGACAACACTTAAAAAACATATATAATGATATATTACAAAAATAAAAACAAACACCACAAAATAGAAACAGAAAACATGCAGTAAATATTTAAGGTAAGAAACATTATTAGGTCTTTAAGTCTGTTCTTGCAGTTGAAATAGGTGAGTTTTAAGAGTGCTCTTGAATGAGATCACTGTGTCTTTGTGTCTAAGTGCAGTGGGCAATTCGTTCCATGTTGCTGGGCCCTGGTATGCAAAAGAGCGTTGTCCACATGATTTCATCTTCATAGTGGGAATGATGAGAATACGAGTGTCAGAAGAGGAGCGTAAGCATCTTGCAGGTGTGTACACATGGGTGAGGTCAGATAGGTATGTTGGATTTTAACTTAAAGTTATAAAGATATACATATGTGAATAATGTAGATTTGTGGATAAGAATGGATTAAAATACAGATAAAGATAGAAGATCAAAAACATTTCAATGTTCCCATCAGGTTGCCATGGGCAAGATGACTTTTATAAAAAATTTCTATATTCCAATGATTATGGCTAAAAACTTCTTGAAGTGTCCATTTCTTTGCCTCGATAAAACAGCAGACACAACTCATGAGCTTGTGAACTACAGCAGCGATAATGAAAGCAAGACTTGATAATTTTTATTATTGAAGTCATGTTTGACTATAAAGACTGTTTGTAATAATTTATTTACATATACCAGAAGATTTTTGTGATTACTTAATTTAATAATTTGCTTCACAATTATGATTTGGTTACCTTTGAAATTGGTGACATTCATCATAATATTTGACAAGGCATCTTTTGAAATTGAAAATGCCTAGTTAATTGTTTGCCATGCAGTATGTACTGGACTCTTGTAATTAGCATGTGAACAACAGATCATAAACACCCCTTGTGGGTGCTACACTTTTCATACATCACACTTTGAAAGAAATCCTCCTAATTTTGTAATTGTCAAAGATGAATGACTTTTATTTTCGAGCACACCTGTTAAAGAAATCTCATAAGTTACGCAGTATTATTAACATTTAACACCTATTCACCTTAAAATTGGAGACATGCATCAAAACAATCTTTGACAAGCTGATTCTTTTAGAGTTGGCCTCCTCAATAACTGCCCAAGACCAGGTTGGAACCTGAAAGTCAGTGTATCCCAGATACATGCAGATATTTGAATTAAAATGTAATGGAGAAGTTAAAATATAAATATTATCATGTCTGTATGAGAAAATGCTAGACAGGCCTTGACATTGACTACAAGATAGAAATGGCATTCAGTAGATGATAGAAGCTGTAACCAATTATATATTAGAAGAATGTCATATATATAAACACTAAATAAAGGTGCTGATATATGTATGTGGCAAGATTGCATGGGAATAATGCATGCAGAAAAAAATCATTATCATCTCCCCTTTCTCCTCTGCCTGTCTCTTTCTTTTTTTTTTTTTTAAGACTTTCCCTGGCAATGTGTTTGTAAACTAACCTGATCCAAATTTTAGCTTAACAGGAGGGAGAGTTAGGCTAGTTGATTGGTGAATCCCAGTAAATTTATTTTCTGCTCTCCAGTTAATTTATTTGTTGAACTCTGATGATTGAAGTGGTTGGAAATATGAGATTCATATATGTTGTGTTTTGTTCTTAGCTAAGATTATTTTCATGGCATTTCATGTTGATTCATTATATTCATTATATTAAAACAATTGTTACCTTCAAAATTCAATCGGGGGCCCTAATTGGCCAAGTGGTCTAAAGCGCTCATCATTACACATCATTGCCATCTCACCTCTGTCTGCATGGATTCGAGTCTCAGGTTTGGCCAATGTGAGTATGTGAGAAAGTTTGCCAGTAGCACCTCATGGGTTGGTGGTTCTTTCTGGGGGTTTCCTGGTTTCTTTCTCAACCATTTATACTGGCCGCCATGTATAGCCTATCTTGTGCTGAAAAATGGCGTTAAACATACAACAACAACAACAACAACAACAACAAAATTCAATCATAAAATAGAAATCATTTAGTGTGTGGTATACAATTTCATAACCTCTCAGCACATGCTTCTTTCCCATGAGCAAAGAAAATTTGGATTTGGACCTTAAAACTTATTCCAATATGTTAATTTGAAAAAATTGTTAAAGTTTTTTCGGAATATTTTGTGATTTTGTAAGTACCATATATATATATTTGCTTATGTTCCAAGTGTAAACTTCACCTACCAAGATCTGCCATCACATAATGTGCTTGCAGATCTGAGTAATCAGTACAACATAAAAATAGACCCTGATCTACCAGTGGATTATGCAGATTCAGATTTAGGTCTGTGATGTTTGCAGTTAGACTGGACTTGTAAGTTTGTATATACAATAACAACTTGAATGCTATTCTTCAGCAAATTAGATGTAAATGCTTTATTATATAAACATTCTTTTGGAAAGGATCAGCTGCAGATGTTTGGGTATTTTTTTTATTTTGCGAAATATTGTTTATTCATTAGATATGTACATGTTAACCTGGCAGACATGTTTTAAATAAATTAAGTCAGAATTTCAAGCTGTATTTACCTCACTTTGTGAGAATTGTGAAGTAGGTGACTTGATCTAGTATGGTATATGCTCACTTATAAGGCAGGTCCAACTGCAAACAATATAGACCCGGATCTGCCATCATTTAATGTGCTGACATATCAGAGTCTATGTATTATGTAATACAGATTGTAACTATTCGCATTATGTGATGGCAGATTTAGAGTTGCAGTTGGACTGCACTTGTATATGAGTATATACAGTATTTAAACTTTTAAAACTCACCCATTTGTGACATTTGATAGCAAATAAAAAGCAAACAACAAAAGAGTGGATTGTTATCTTTATGGGTCAGATCAAGGCTAGACCTAAAGTATTGTTTAAATGTGTTATATGTTTGTCATATACATCAGACAGGAAAATAAGATGATTAGATTTAAGAAACCGTGCTTAGATAAACTAATGATAATAAATGAGCAGGAAAATAATCTTTTCTTGTACAGTGCCATTAATAAAACTTTTTGCATTATTTAAACCTATAGGTAATATTTTCAGAAATTCAGGTATATTATCTTGAACAATGAAGGGAAATGATTTTTGGTCAAAATATTCACGGGTAGGTAGGGTAAGAAACAATATGCTAATATTATGTTCTGTCAATGATAGATATTTAATTAGGCATGTTACTTTATAACCTAATTTTGCAGTACAAGTGTTTTGTAAATTTTTTTTTATATTGACCTGGCTGTATAACCAAGGGAGCTAATAGGATGTGGGGTCTTTTTTGGTTGGGTGGGGGTTTGACTGACCTGGCTGTTGAATCAAGGGAGCTAATAGTATCATTATTTTTTATTTTTGACTGACTTTACTGTAGAACCAAAGGAGCTAATAGTATGGAATTGCATCAGTTGTGTGTTTTGCTTCCATTTGCCAACAACTGATTGTTACCACTCTGGAGTTAATATTTCTAGTCCAGTTTCAATTATACATACTTTGAGTATGGGTTTATCATATCATCAGTATCGCAGATAGTTTGATAATAGCAAGAACCATGCATATTAATGAGTTGACCTTGCACCTGATTGACATTCCCTGTTACCACTTTGGAAGCCATATTTCCGATTGTATTTTGATCAAACTTGGAATATATGCTTATATTATTAAGATTGCAAACAAGTTCAGTTAAGAGTGAAATCTACTTACATAACTCATTAACCCCTGGTGCCGCGTTTACGCGGCAGGAGGTGGTAGCATACTTCTGAGCTCTGTAGCGTCAAGGTCATGTATGACACAATAAAGTGGGTGGTATTATAGAAAGGTAGACAGATGTAGCTTTACGATGATACCAAATAATATGGATGTTCTAGCTGCACTACAAAATACAGAGGGAAAAACGTAATTTTTTGGACCTGAGTTTTTTTCAGCCGAAATTCGCCCGAGGTTGGAATCGATTTTGTGTCCGGATTTTAGACTTTTTGGCCTCAGATCTAAGACAGACCAGTCTGAACTGCACACAGACAGGCAAACCTTTGCAAAAAGTAGGTTAAGATGGGTATTTAGAATAAAGAGTGGTCTCGACACAAAAATTATGGGTCCGTTAAGCAAAAAAAAAAAAAAAACTCGAACTTTTACCCTTCTGCTCATGCGCAGGCAAAATAGCCAATGAAAAACGATGTTTCTAACACAACTAGGCATTAGGTTAACCTAAAATGTCTTGGAGGTCGATGTATTAGGATGTATTCAGAAATAGCCCCCAAAATGTGTTTCTGACTCGCACTTCAGGCGAAAATGACAAAAACCTCCAGGGGTTAATGTGTTAATGAGATAGTCTTGTGTCAGATTGACTGGCCTTGCTGCCATTCTGGAGCCTGTATTTCTGATCTGACTTTGATCACCTTTGGAATATATGCTTATATCATTAATAACGTGGATGAGTGTAATAATGAGTGAGAGTATGATTTTTTTTGATGCGCAATGGTTCATCGATATATTGTACATCAATACTTTTTTCCATACTAATACACATATTGATACAGGAGGTGGAGAATGGACACAAAGCGATATTTATTGTCTAGAAGTTACTTTAATATTCATTGGGCATGAATAATTATCAGTTGTGTACCTTTTTATTCTTTAAATTGAGAATTGATCTGAGACAAATGGCACAAGCACTCATTTTTGACAGTTTTAAAAAAAAACTATTGACAACACCTTCTCGCCTTCTGCAGATTAACACAAAATGACATGGTTCATTTAGCCACTCCCCCACCTCCCCACTTACATGCTAATTATCTCATCCCAGCTGCATTGTCAGCATAAAGAAGACGTTACAAATGATTTCTCCTGATACTGTATTATGAAGTAATAAGTAATGAAGTACTTCACTCATTTAATAACCACTTTTGTGCTTCTTGACAAGATTCACTATAATTCCAAATGAATGATTTAGTCCAAGAAATATTAATGAGCACTTTGTAATCCCAGTAAATAATTTAAATAAATAAACCAATCCTAATTAAAAAAAAGGACACACAAATTAGACTTATTCCGTCTTGGATGTTAAGGTAGGAATTAATAATTTTTTAAGTAAACAACATTGTCATAAAAAGACTACACACAGTAATAGAGCCAGGATGTAGGACAGTCTCCTCTAAAAAGATTCAAAGTTGTCAAAAAGTTTCAGAATTTTCAAGAGAAAAACTTAATGTCCTAGACTCAGATTCAAGTAAACATATTTCCCTCCATTAATAATTATCCAAATATTTAATCAATAATCATGGAGAAATATTAGATATGTATTATTTTGTTTATAAAATAAATGTCACTAGTCAGTTACACCATTAACTTGTTTGTTGGACAAAGGTCAGTTACAAGATACAGGTATACAGAACATATAACCATTGAGAAAGGAGAACAAACAATACAGATTTTAAGTATACATAACAAATGAGTTTTCTTAATTGTCAACTACATAGGTGACATAATGATGATCAATTCTTCTAATGGTACCTGACTGTAAATCACTCTGATATTTCAGTCTTTGCATGATTGGTCTTCATGCAATGGCTGTAAATCACACTGATATCTCAGTCTTTCCACAAGTGGTCTTCATGCATTGACTGTAAACCAGTCTGTTCTCTCTGTCTTTCCATGAGTGGTCTTCATGCATTGGCTGTAAATCACTCTGATATCTGTCTTACCAAGAGTGGTCTTTGTACATTGGCTGTTCAGATGTCAGTAATGTCAGCCAACCCCTCCAAGGTGGAGAAACACAAAATGTGCCTACCAAGTAATGATGGTGATTTCTTAGTACAGTAGAACCTGTCTTGAAGGGGCATCTCTTTTGCGAAAAACATTATGGTCTCTCTAGACAGGTGGTCTCTCATAACAGGTCACAATGCTATATATAATCAATAAATTTGTGCATTGAAAATGTGATCTCTCAAGACAGGTGGTCTCACATAGCAGTGGTCTTTCAAGACAGGTTTTAATTTATGTACCCCTTCAATGTAGCAGCTTGATTTTGGAGTGAGCATAGATGGTATTAACTCCCCACAGTAATATGTGCATAAATGAAGAATTGCATCAACTGTATTGTATCCTTAGAGATTGAGTGCCATAGCACAAGACACTCTATCTAGGTGCTGCATGAGGTAGACTTGCTTTGGAGTCTTAGAAATAAGGACATAACAAAACTATTTACAAGACTGCAAGAACATGGGGAAAAACAAGTCAACCTACTGACGTTTTTAAGTTCTACAAATTAAAAAATACATACAGTACAAACACTTGGTATAAGAAGCATATTTCTTTCCTTTTTCGTTACAAGAGAACAAACATATATGCTTCCCCTAATGACCCTTCTGTTCTATGTGCACGTTTTAGAATGGCTGTGCAAAAATGATTAATAGATTTGACAGAAGAAAAAGCCAGTCATAACAGTTGCACATATTATATTGTATTATGTTATATTACATTGCATTATGTTATGTTATGTTATGTTATGTTATATTATATTAAACCTTCAGCCCCTTGATGGTAAAATAAAGGCCTTGAAAGTGCTAGATGGTTCAACGAAGGCTTTGAAAGTGCTTGAAATCGAACATCTTACAGTGCTTGAAATCGAACATCTTACAGTACTTTAAATCTAACATCTTAACAGTGCTTGAAATTGAACATCTTACAGTGCTTGAAATCGAACATCTTACAGTGCTTGAAATCAAACATCTTACAGTGCTTGAAATCCCTTGAGGTTTTAGACTGGTCAAAATTAACTTGTATTATGTTCTGAAACAGTTGAAGTCATGTTGATTAGTTGCATTGATTGAAATAAAAACACCATATTCAGAACTAAATATTTATTCTATTGTTTGTTTTACAAGGATATGAAAAATGAGATATATGAAATCATTGCATGATCTGTCATAAATGTTGTCCTTGAAAATCATTACAATAGACTTAAAGTCATTTAATTGTTACTTTCAAAACTATGAATCCTATTATGTAAGCAAACTTGTATGTTTGCCATATATACTCACGTAAAAGTTTAGTCCAACAGCAAGCTGCACAAACCCATGTCTGTCATCACATAATGTACAGGCAGATCTGGTTCTGTTAATATTTTAGAAGTAATGAGTAGAATAGGTAACATAGACCCAGATCTGCTGGTACATTATGTGACAGCAGATCAGGATAAGTGTTCACTTATGAGGAGATATATAAGGTATATGCACAGCAAGAAAATTTAGAAAGAGTTACATTTGTAATGGTGTGCTGTTGCATTTGAATGCAATATACATGTACATGTAGTTGTCACTTTCTGTCAGAGATGAAAATTTCACATTGGTATTCACCTCGAGTAGCTTCTTAGGTTAAACCTTTATGATATAAAAACAGTAGAATTACATAGACTCCATACTTTATTTAAAGGCATTTGGAAAAATTCCATGATACAAGGGCAGGAATCAGTGTCTTCACCACAGGAAAGCATTTCCCAAAAATTGGCATGAAACAATATCAGATGAGAAGCTCCTGAAGTAAAATAACAGACTGTTTAGATGTACCATCTTACTGTTTATACCTGGCTGAATTGTATCAAGAAAAATGATGCAGTGGAATACAGAGCTTAGATGTACATTTACAGGCCCCACTGCATAGCCCAGTTTTGAATTGATTGCTGAACTTCTGAAAAGTGTGTCTGTCTGTCTGTGTGTGTGTGTGTGTGTGTGTGTGGAGAAGGTATTAATGCATTTAATTTCACCAATCTTTCAGAAAATTAGGCAGCCTCGATCTTGAGCCAGAACGTGTGTGTGTGTGTGTGTGTGTGTGTGTGTGTTGGGGGGTGTCACTTGTTGCATCCAAGATTTATATATTTAAGGAAAATGACAGGTGTGAGCCCACTTGGAGCAAGCAAGAAGTGCTACTACTGTTCCTGCTGCTGCTGTTGCCAGTGGAGTGCAAAGCATAGTTACATGACTACATCACATTAAACAATGAGCTTTTTAAACCCATAACTGCTTGCTTAGCTTTTGAAAATTGGGAGGAAAGGTGTTGATGGCTTCTGTCAGCCATTCTGTCAGAAAGTTACAGAGTTCAGGAAGAACATGTGGGAAGCCACTTGTTGCATCTCTGATTTATTCATCAGCATACAGTGTACTGTACAGTATATGCCCATGGAATATGTATACCTACAATAAAAAACTATATAAACCCAGATCTGTGATCACATAATGCGTTGACATATTAGGATCTAAAAGCTGTTTGTTCTGTTTTTAATCCTGCTGCATTGACTCAGAGATATTGTCCTGTTATCTCTTGGCAGATCTTTATTCTGTTCACAGTTGATTTTGTATTCTACAAAGATAAGTATGGTATAGAAGAGAATAGTAACCCATTGGATCCTTCATCCCTTTACATTTCATGTCTGTGTAGGCAGACTGAAGGTAGGCTTATTCAGGAAATGCTTCCCTGTTGTACCTCAAAGATGTTGGAAGCATTGTTGTATTGATGTGGCTAAAGATAGGCTACAATTATAAAAGAGCATTACCTACAGACCTACTGCACTAAATCGTTGGAATATTTACACAGATAACAGCATTGTAATATAGAAGAATATTACTTTTCTGTATTGCATTACCGTGTGAATAGGTAGATTGCTAACAGGAACAGGAATCAATAAAAATGAAATATTGTCAGTGCTAATAATAATATGTGTACATGTATGGATTTTATATGGGGAAGATACAACTATGTGTTGTTATTACATGCCAAAACTAAAAGATTTTGCAGTCATTGTCTCTGTTGATAAGGGAATATTCTTCATATGGTCTGGCTCTGCAGCTATTGTCAGTGTGGATATTATTCATAATCTGTACCATTGATTTACAATGAGCAAGTTCCTGTACTTCATGGGCTAGAATTTGGACTCAGAAAGTGATGATGTATTTCCATAACTAACGGCTTCCTGTACTAATGGATTTAATGGACATAGATGCAATAGGTTGTGACACGTGTCAGTTTCATCTTGAATATCAGTAACTGTGGTCTGGATTAATTGGAACATGAAATAGATTTTATGACTATAGGAAACCTGGGTAGGTCTTTTTTTCTGAACCAGTCAGGCAACACTGGCATGAAATAATTGGAACATGTAATCACATTTAATGGCTTTTTAGGACTTGGGTCTTTTTTCAGTACTACTCAGGCATGTTTGAAAATTAATTTGTCAGAAAATCCAGCATGACTGTTGCACCCATATATGCTATTAATTGCATTCATCCATGTTATACAGTACTTAGAGGTTGCCAGAGTTGGATTATGCCTACATCACTAATGGGGCATTTTGGTCTAATTTTTGGGACTACTTTGGTTGGAAGCATGTGAGGACACACAGTCATTCATAAATTTATTTTTTTTATAAGGCTTCCAGGTTAGAGGAAAACCAAATTAAATGGGCAGTTGATTGGGCTGAAGTGTTCCCTGTGCTCTGCCACTGTTAGAACAACATAACCACTGACATTGTTGGGTGAATAGGAAGATCTCCAAGGAAGAAAATGCACCAAGCACTATTATTTGGAGATTTACAGCTTGAATTTGTGACCTGGCTAATATTACAATCATCAGTAATGGGACATTGATCTAAGGACTGCTGTGGTTTTTATTTACTTAGCCTGGTGGGACCTAAAGTTGTCTCACCAAAGGTTTAAATGACATTTGGGAATTTGAATTGCAAATTATGCATACCTTGGATTTAGCTTTAGGCTGTGGTGTACAGTAACTAATTCCAATACTTATATACTTCTATCTCTGTTGGAAGATACAGGCAGAGACTGGCATCCTTGGAACTAAAGGTTACCAAAATTCCAGTATTTACCTAGTGTTTCTTTTTTCTCCAAAAATTGAGGCAAATAACTACTCCAGAGTGCAATTACATAGCACCTTCAGTGTTCGTACCTATTAGATAAAGTCAATGAAAATTATGTGATAATCTGTATGTGAGGTTAGAGGTCCAGCTTAGGAATTACTTACATTTTGGAACATTCCAGATCAGATTTTGTGTAGTGATCTCTCTGTGGAATTCTCTTTTCTGTGAGGAAATTAGACCAAATACTGTGTGGTGGATTCTGCATTATTATGTATCTTCTGTCGTCATATCAGAGAAAATGTGTTAATAATCAATCTTCATAGGCAGTGGATATTTTCAGTCTTTAAGAATTTTGATGCAGAAAATAGAACAAGATCTGTCAGAAAGATATTTACTATAGATGTATAAAACAGTGAAATTTGACAGTTTCCATTTTATGTAAAAATGCATTTTAGCTGCAGAAATCTTGCATATTTTTTCTAGTGTCTGTGATGTGAATGAATGATAACCCATTGTAGATGTTCAGAATCATTACCCGGTAGTCTTTTTTCTCTACTGATTTTGTTTGTTCAATCACAGTGATGCAATAGCACTAGAGACCTAAATGAAGACCGCTATTTGTTTTCACTTATTGATAATGAGCGAGAATTCTGTTCTAATTTGTCATCATGATTACAGGCTTCCTGTGGTGCTCAATGACTAGAGTAATATGACTAAGTTTGCATTTGTTTGGAGGTAAAAATAATTGAAACACTTATCCAGAAGGTGTGGTTTAGTGGGCATTTCTTCTAGGCCCATTTTGTGTATTGAATACAGTGTGCTTATGTGGGTTGAAAGGGCTGAAATGGATATGTAGGAAAAAGTTCTTTGTTATTCTTATCTTGATATGCTTTGACTTGCATGATAACAAGAGTTGGTGTCATTTTTGAAACAAGTCAGTTGGAGAAATTGTTTCTTTTCAGCAATTTTGGATTTGTTTTCAAACCAACAAAAAGTACATTTGATAATAATGGCAGTGCAAAAAAACCATTATCAGCTTTTCAGATCAATGGGCTTAAAAGCTATTGTTAATTTTTCCCACTACTTTCTGATTGTTGGACAAAGTTTCTCTTGTCAGTCATGATCATTCCATGGACAGGTGATGTCTCAGATCAACAATCAGGAGTTACAAAGAAAAACAACTAATAATGCTTGATTCTGCCTGGTTTGGGTGAGAAATCAATTTCACCATAGAAATTTCACGAAAATCCAATAATTGGAGAGAAGAGGTGGATTTGTGACTGATTTCCCAGATTAACGTGATCCATGATCAATATTGCATGTGCTTGTACCCTAGAGGAATATTAGCGAACAGTATGATGTGGAAATTTGGCTATAGAGTTGTCCAGCAGGTGTGTGGAAGCCCACTAACTGTTACATGAGAATCAGCTGATATTGACAGTCTTTGGATGTGGACTTAGACAGTTTCAATAATGCATAGTGAATAGAAATGCTGTCACTATAGAAACACTTTGTATGGATTATTTTTGTAAACATTGACTTCAAAATTCCATGACTGCAATGGATTACCTTTTGTTGACGTTTACTCTTAATATTAGGGAATGATTTTTCTGTAATTGCTCATTATAGACTATTGCTGTTTACGTGAATTTTATAAGCGAGTTTGTCCAAATTATAAATAATTTATATATTAATGTGTAAATGGTCTTGGTAATTCAGGAAAAAACTCAAGTATTCAGGAAAGTGCCCATCTTGTTTCTTCAGTAGTGATCAACATTAGCGGATGTTGATCAATCACAAAGTAAGTGCTTTTGATGAATGTATTGAAAACAGTCTTCTCAGCAGAAAATAAAGGAGCTATATGTATTGGCATTGCACTGATATTCGTGCAAAGGAGTATGCCTTGTGCGGAGGAACATAAGGTTATTATTTACTGAGAAGGAGGAAGTTTATTCATTGGCTGTTTTGTTATGGATGATTCACCATCAGACAAGGATTTTGTGCATGTTTTAAATTTTAAGCTTGGTTTTCTGGAAGATATTAGCTGCAGGAAGTACTTTTGTACAAGTGGTTTTAAATATTGGAGATAAATATTTAGTTATGATTACATGAGATCGGTAATTGAGTTTCAGCAAAGACAAAATGTCTGCATCTGAAAAAATTAATCGTAAAGTAGGATTTTCTGAAGATTCTAGGAGAAGTGTCAGACAGTCTCGTTCTAGGGAGCGAAATCAAGTTAAAGAACGTCGTGCCAAATCTGTCATGGATGTGAGTTCAAATGGCAAGGAAAAAGACCCTGTTCGCAAACGGGATCATAGTCTTATTGGATTGGTTAGATCAGGATCTCGGAGATCTGTTCACAGTTTGGTGAAATTTTTTGAGACCAGTCCTTTTTATGTAAGTATACATGTATAACAGTATTTGGGATTTGATCAATAAGTGTTCATTAGTTAGACAAAGTCATACATTTATTTTGTTTTAGTCACAGTTGTGTTTCATTTTTGCATTTCCTAATTGTTATTGATAATTTTTACCTATTGGTTGACAGAAAAAGTTGGGATTGTTAATATATAAATTATAAGAGCTCTAACTAAGCTGGTTGTTTGCATACAAGTTGACTAAAACTGCATAAGAATGTTTAAATGTGTTAAAATATGCACAACATCGTAACTTTTTAGCATTTAGTCCTGTGTTGTTTGCATATTGTTTCTGCTATAAACATAGTCCATGTTTGTTTGCTGATATGATCAATATGCAGTTGGGTCAGATTATGAATATTCCATATATATTTGAGATGACAATGCTTGATTACTACTAGACCACTTGCTCAGAGTAGCAAGTGAAAGCATGTTAAATTACCATATATACTTGTTTATAAGTCAAGTCAAACTGCAATCAACAATGATCCTGATCTGCTGTAGCATAGTGCGCCTGCAGATTAGGGTCAGTTTTGTTTGTTCTACTGGTTACTCCTAACAAACTGCACATACCCAGCTCTGCTGGTGCATTATGCGATGACAGATCTGGCTCTGTGCAGTTTGCAGTTGGACTCATAAGTCAGCAGATATGGTAGTCTTGGTCACTAAGCCATTTGGCATGTTCTCAGAGACTTATTAACGACTGATTGTGAAGATTTGGTCTAGTTTAGTAATTTAATTGTGTTGTTGTGTTCATAAACATCAAATTCTATAAATAATTAATTCCAAACAGGGAGTAAAATGCCCATTTTATTAAATTCTTATCTGGAGCTCTGAATAAATAAATGATCTTTGTACACATACCTAATTACCAACCTGTTCATTAAAGCATTATTTTTTCCAAAGGTAAAAGCATGCTTCCTTGCTAATAAGAAACCTCTCAAATGCAAACTTTAACTATATAGGTAATGTCCTCCTGTGGTTTCAGTGAGCATATTTATGAAATAATTTTTTTGAAACAAGGAATACCTTACTCAGTGTTAGTACGTGTAACTACATGTAACATATTATTAATCCAGTGAGTGGTATGAACCCCTGCTCCTTCCCCCAGTTCATTAGGGTGAGATATCTTTTAGCTTGAATTGTTCAAGGCTTTTTTTGGTCACAAAGTGTGACTAAAATCGTGTATTTAAATTTCAGATTTCATTATAACTCAAAGCCCAACCCTGTATTGATTATAAATACTATACCTGGGTAATTTTCCATTTTCAGAAAGCCCTCTCCACTTTACTGTATTTAGTCAGCATAATAGTACACGCCACTGCAGGCATAGTGCCCAGATTTGCTACCACATGGTGTACCTAAGATCAGTTTTGTATGCTGTTCACCTGGGTGTTCAATAGGTCACTGGTTAAAAACCTCCCTGGGTCAGATGCCTCACTGTGTCCTTGGAAAAGGAACTTAGTTTCCATTTCCTCAGCATGATGTGACTGTGTTAAAAGTGCAGTTAAAAGCCAGCCAGACAGTGGCCATTTTACTTGATAACATTAGATGGTTGGTTGGTTTTATGATTACTATGAATACATTATAAATTATATTATGCAGATGACATGGGAGTTTAAGTACATTTTCCTAGGAACCTAAGCTGATCTGGTTTGCATATATTGAAACACCCGCACCTCTTGGATTACATTGTAACACTACTACCAAATGGCTACCATGGTTCCTGGAATCAACAGAAGAATGAACTGTATTGACCCTGATCTCTTTTTGGAATCACAGCTAAACCATGATGTTAACATGCACAAGTTATACATTGTAACACATGCCAATATGGCACAGTATTTCCCTAGGGTAAGACATGGGGAACAGTTAGTGTTGATTTGGGTTTAATGTCAATTTTCAGTGCATGATAGGCTATGCATGGAGCAAGCATAACTGGTGTGAGAAGAACCTGGGAAAACCCTGGTAAGAACCACTGACCCTCAGGAAGCTACTAACTGTGACCAAAAGAAGAAGAATGTTTTCCACACAGAAAATAGAAGTTCTACAAAGACATGGACCAAGCATTGTGGATGGGCTACAGTTAGGGTTAAGAAGTCAGTTGATTTTGGGTTCTAATGGTTAAAGGTTATTCTTTGATTTTCAGTTCTAGAATAGATCCTCATTGTAATACGGATGCCTCACATATCTTTCATGAACTGTTATCAATAAAATATTGGACAAGAATAATATTGCTACTTTAAAGAAGTACCAAGAGAGTATCAATGAAACTGCATGAAACAGTTATGGGGGCGCTCTCCAGTTATTATGTACTTTTCAGAGAGTGACGTATGTAAGGTGAAGTTGTTTGCATTTGTAACATGCACAGTGGAGAGAATGTTGCCATACCTCTATGCTACTTTGATATAATGTGGCTGACATTTCTTTGGATATTGTACTTGTGGAAATTGTACATGATCTAAGCACGCATTATAACAAAATGGATGCTCCCATGTGCTTGACAAATTAACCTGAATTAGTGAAATGTACACTAACTTTAGTAGTTACTAAAATAGGGAAAATGAATTTTGCTGAAGTTGGCAGTAGCACTTCTGAAAGTGCAATGAACGAATTACAAAATATCTGAAAAACAAAAAAAGTTATCAGCTTTTTTTTTTTACAATTTATCTCTGAAGTCCAGGAAGTGAAAATGACCAAGCGGAGCTAGCAGTTTTTTTTATACAAGTACATCTGAAGTGAGCCCAGGCTGTATACTCTAGAACCCAAATTACACCCATCAATCATACACCAAAATAAAGGGAATTTAAAGTTCTTTTAACAACACCTAAGATATACAAAGTCTTTATTATATAGCCAGTATAACCAGTGAGGAAATCCTTGGAAATTCTTTTTCTTTAAAATTCTAACCCCATGCAAAATACGAAACTGTAGAGTGCCACTTATTGTGTTTTACAGCCAGAACATCAACCCAGATTAAAGCATTTTCTCTTCTTTCATGCATATAATTAATAAAAGTGAAGATCTGTGTTAAGAATGTACCAAAGGAAAGTTCTTTTGAATGCTTTGCTTACATTGCGCGCACATAATCCAAAAACTTAGGATAGCAACTTTAGAAACAAAAGTTTGTCATTACCACTGAAATTTTCTTTTTATGGGTGCTAACATAAGAAGTGACACAGGTGAATGCATGCATCAAGTTTCCTGACCATAAATGCAATAGTGTAATTCATGTAAATCACAAAAAAAGGAAAATATTTGATGGACCTTGATGAGATGATTGCCAACTTCTGTGGGTTTAATGGCATTTTTCAGCACATGATATTGATAGGCTGTACATGCAGACCAGTATATTGACTCAGATGAAGCTGCTTGCAAGCTTTGTAACATACCCATGTTGGCCATTACGAGACTTGAACCGATGTGGGCAGATTTTAGATGTCTGTGATTGTTGAGGTGAGCACCTTAGACTACTCAGCCACCCGGGGCCACTTGGAGGTATCTGTGTAGGCATTACTAGCAAAGTCCATTTTTGACTTGAGAAGGCTGTCCAAATAGCAGAGATCACTTATTTGTCACACATTTTGTTTTAAAACTATTCTTTATATAATTCAGACAGTCACCTCCTACCCACCTGTATTACACATGTAAAAAAAGGGGACGGGGTATCATCAATAAAAATACTGTTGATCTTGTTGGGTATACTGTTATCATTACATTGTGTTTGCCAGGTATACCATTCCCTGATTGTAGTCTATTTTCTGTGGAATATAGTTAATAACACAGTCCAGTAATGTAATGTACACACTACACTGTTCTGTTTACATCATGTGTGCTGCATTTTCCAATTAGTCGACCTTCTTGTCAGAACTTGAGAAGGGCAGCCCATTTAAAAGTACTTCAAGAAATAAAAAGAAGTCAGGCCTCTTGATAAACTTGATAATAGTTGGATAAACAGGTTACATTTTGATTGCCTTTTAAATATTATCCCATTCTTGTGTACAGTATTAAAGTAGTTGCATAATCTGAGTTTTGTTTATTGAAGCTAGACTCTGTTCTGAATTGTCCACATAGAAACAACGTATGGAATATATACAAACCTTGTGTAGCACCTGCAGCTACACAGGGCTATGACGGAAAGAACATTGCTGAATCTAGAGGGTGGGATTTGAGCTTACATGATGTGATTTTTGTGATACCTAAATGCAAATTTGAGTTCAAACTTCCAAGTTAAACAAATAGATGTACCTCCTTGTCGGGCATCATGGAATGATGTCAGTTTACAAGCTGCATATGATCAAACTCACCTATAGGCAAATGGCCTCCTTCCCACAAAATCCGTAGATTCATTGAAAGAATTAGACTTGGTCATACCCACTCCGTGTTCAAAGATGAAGACCCACATTAGTACATTTATTGCAATGCAATGAACCCATCACCATGAAGCACTTTTTGATAGATTGTGTTGATCTCCAAGCTACACATGATTGTTACTACAATCAAGAAACTCTTTGATATGGTAAATATACTTGTATTTGAAATTTCTTGAAATTAACATTTATTCTAAAATGTAGCTTGTGTGTAACCCTATATCCTTTTTGAGTACATTTAACTAACATGTGTACTGTTACTGGCACTACCAGTAACTTATCTTTTATTATTTAATTACCCACCGCTCCAGTGGCCTAGTGGTTAGAGCATCTACCTTGGATGTGGGAGGTCATGGGTTCAATGCCCGGTCGAGTCATACCAAAGACTTACAAAAATGGTACTAACAGCTGCCTCGCTTGGTGCTTAGCATTAAGAGGTTAGTGTTAGGACTGGTTGGCCTGGTGTCAGGATAATGTGACTGGGTGGGACATGATGCTACATGTCTATAGCATGATGCCCCAGTGCTAGACATCACTATAAACTGCCACACTGCAGACATCGTAATGAAATGACTGAAAAATTGTTAAAGCTACGTTAAAAATCCAAATTACACACTCACACACACAAATTTATTTACCCTTTGTACAGACCATTTACAATCTTCATTGATCAGGAACCTTCATATGTTTTCACCATCGCATCATTATGTCTTTTGTACCTTTATTGCTCGTTGGTTGTAAACCTTTATGATATAAACATTTTTATAATATATAACCTCTTTTTTGGTGCTATATAGCCTTGCAGTGCTGGTGTGCCATAAAATCCACAACCATCCAACAAACCAACCAAACATTGGCAAATCCTCATGCAAATCCTTTCACACCCTGATCCTCATCAGGGGGAGGACCTTAAAATTATACCTCTTATGCAGATCACTGTCACATGGACAACCTATGAACCAAGTTTGATGAACTTCCTGCTAGCAATTTAGGAGGAGGTAGTGTGACTGACCAGCTGATGCATGGGTGGATAGGCAGAAAATTTCATAATGCAGTCACCCAACCACATGCTGATGTGTTGGAATAGCAACATTGAAAACACTTTGTGCCAATTGGCAGCAGGTAGAATGTCAATTACAGAATTAATAATGGTTTTACCTCTGATCAGGTGAGATTGAATTGAATAGCTGGTGATTAAAGAGGATGAGTGCCATATAAAATCTGACCTAGAGAAGAGAGAGGGTTCTAGTTTGAATAAACTGCATGAAGTTGGATACACAAGGCTGCTTGATTAAACTGTTTATTGTTCCTGGTCATTATTATAGACAGGTGTTTTCACCAGTCTTTGATCAAAGCAACAACTTGCTTCCCATGGTGCTGATTGCAGTATTACACTTCTCCAGTACTTCCCATAAGCATTGATTTTCAGCCTTCAGCAGTCTGCACAGAGACTTCAGACTTTTAATCAAACCACATGCTTAATATTTGTTCCATTTTGTACACAGTAGGGGCAAAACCAGTCATGGCATAGTGCATTAATCACTCTAAAAATCTTGGCATAAACAGAAAAGTGTACACCTTAATTACCTTTTCCTTTTTTTTTGTTTTTACTTTATTCTTCAGGAATTTTGCAAGAGTCTTGCTAAGTAGTTAAATTAATGTGGATGAATTTACTTTTGTGGCTATAAGTTTGTGTGGTTTTTCTACCTTAAGTCATGACTTAGCCACTCCAATGGGAAATGGGGTCCAGTTACCATTTTTCTGCAGTACTTCAATGGTCAGTGTTTTATTCTGAAATGGGAAGATCCCAGTATGTCTACATTGGTGTGCTCCATTTGCAAGACACTTTGCTATTCTTGATTAAGAATGGTATAGCCTGCATGTGTTGATGTGCCATAAACTAAAGCAAATTACAGGTGGAATGTTGTGTTTAGGGTTTAAATTTCTGGTTTCAACCAAGCACAAGTTCCAAAATAAATAGGATTCAAAATAAAATAGAAATTCACAGTTAAAACTTTTATTTTTCTAGTAGTCTACAAACATTTAATAAACAATTTTCTTGTTACATACATTATGATTTTAAAATTTATTTTAAAAAAACAGTGCATCATCTCTTTACATAACTTTTGTTGAAAATATTAGATTGCATGCGTTCAACTTGAATTTGGATGCATGGGCTTTGTACTTTTATATACTAAAAATCACGTTGAAAATGAAAAGAATATGGGCCTGAAAATGACTGGTTTGAGCTCTGGCGACTTTTTTTTCTTGGCTGAGAACTTATTATATACCACCAAAAATATGTATATATGTAAGTTTTGAGTTAAATGACGAATCGGACCATATAGTGCTGATTAAATTAAGGTATTCAAAAAAAAGGAATGAAAATGAAGGTAAAAGCAAGAACAGATAGAATTCTTGAAACACAAAATCAGAATTGTAAGTCGGCTTCGTGTGAGCTTACGGTACATGTATGGTTCTGTGTTCCATTGTGCATGGTGTAATCCATCTCCTGTCCATCAGCATTGACTGCTACCAGTTTTTGTCATATTTCTGTTTTGTCTCAGTCAAATGTGGAATTTACTATGGTCTGGGATGAGTCTGATGATGTGTGGGAGCCTCAGATATTAATGGTGTGATTCTTTTCTGATTTGCTGACCCTGTTACTACTCTGGAGACCATATTTCTGATCCAGTTTGGATTAAATTTAGAATATATCCTTATATCATTGTGGTCCTGGAAGAGTTTGATATTGATCTGGCAGCAGTACAAGCATATTAATAATGTGATTTTGTGTCAGATTGGATGAGTTTGTTATTACTCTTGAGGTCATATTCAATCTTTCCAGTTGCCCTTTTATTTTTCCTACAGGTACTTTTCATACTTTTCTGTCAGATTCCGAATTACCCACCATACCATACTTGACTACTTTATTTCAATTTTATGTTGAACTCTAACACACACTGCATAATAACACTATTCATGAGGTCTCTGTGATGTGGAACTGGGTGTTTAAGATGGTAAAGGTGACTTGGACTAAAGAGACAGAGATTATGTGAGTAGGTGCATGCTTTTCATTTTTCAAGTTTACAATGGCAAATTAAGCCAAAATTCAATTTTTTTCTGTTTTACTACTTTTCTGTGTAAAATGTCCCAGTTGTTCCCTACTCTTTCCTAACTTGTTTTTAAAAAAGTTGCCCTACTTTATTCCTTCTTTTCACAAAGAGTTGCTGGAAAGACTGCATATTTACAAGCTGATTTTGAGTAGACTTGGATTTATGAGCTAATAACTTTGATAATGAATGCAATTGATGCGTGGCAATGAGGTGATCTTGAATCAGATAGGCTGAGCTTGTTGCCACCTTGTTTGCCATAATTATAAACTGATTTCAGGAGAATCATGATAGTTCAGTAGTTAGAGCATTAGAATTGTCATCCAAGGGTTATGGGTTCAATACCCATATAGTCCAGCCCTGGTCTGCTGCCTCCTTGTGAGAGGCATTTACTTCCCATTTCCTCTGCATGTTGTATTCAGTAATGTTTTAAAAGTGCTTTTACAACCCAAACAATACAGATATACAAAATGCTGATCCATTTTCAGTAAAATTTGAATATAGACCTTATTATCAGGATCTTGGACAAGTTGAATAGATATCAAAGAAGCCACACATGATTTATCAGGTCTTGCTGCTGATGGCTGAGTTTTGTAACCACTCAAGAAGACAGAATTTTGGTTTAATTTAGATTAAACATGTAATGTATGCTTTTATCATCAAGATCTTGGATGTCTATAAAAGGCAGGATTCATGTATAAATATTATGAATTGTTTTTGCATCTGATTGGCAAAGAGTGCTAGTAGAGAAAGGTAAGGGAAGTAACCTGTGATAAGTTTTAGAATGGTTTGGGGTCATGCACAGTTGTTCCCCTTGTAGAATATTTTTACAAAAAAAGAAATGGATATAAAATTAATTTTAGAGTTCACAATGCATAAATTTTAGTGGAACAAGGTATCCAGAACTTACGTGTTTTGGCTTTGTAATTAATAATTTGTTTTAGAAACTGAAGACAAATATAAATTATCGTTAAAACAGGTGACACAATTTTGAGTATATATTTATATTTATAAGACTAGTTTATTAGATGTGAATGAATTTTTATTTTAATCTTGCAGATAAAGAGTATTATAGCAAACAAAAATAGCTGTATAGGAATTTACTAATAATGCAATATAGCCAGAAAAACTGAAAACATTTCGGATGTAAGCCAACAAAGGTGTCAAATTATCAGAATTTCTTTAGCTATTTAGTGTCATGAAACATTTTGTTTTCAGAACCGTATTCAAAAGCCATGCTCAAATTTTATATTTATTTGTAGAGAATTGTTGCCAAAACTTGACCACATTTGAAATTCATGCATATATGGTTATATATCATTCTTTCAATCCATTTCTCAATTGTAGCTTCTTATTTATGATTTTATATGATGGGTCTGTTTTTCTTGTCACTATACATTCAACTTGAGTCACATTTTTTACTTAAGGACAAGGCCAGACTGAAGTATTTGTCCTTAATGTGGTTGAGTTTTGAATCCAAAAATTTATGTTGAGAGGACAAAATCTCACAGAAATGCTATTGAAATAAATGTCATCTTGTTTAATTTGTGACATTTCTAGAGGAGTTTCCTCAACTTTAACAATTACTGTAAAACACATGGAGCACATGTGAAATTGTTTTTCTACAATAAACACCACCATTTTAACGATATTGGTGTATTTCGTAAATTATTTGACTGAGCTTGGTACATAAGGCAAAGTAAAAAACAATATTCTGTATCCTGTAACAGGCTTGAAAAAAGTTTGATAGGTAGTATGCATTTTTTAATAAAAGTTTTTCTCAAATACATGAATTCTTTTATTTTTGATTAGCTGCAGTTCTCAAGCTGAAGAACTGAAGTATTGTGAATAATCAGTATTAAGTAATGAAATGACAAAAGATCCAAAAACAGACCAAAAGTGAAATTTCTGGAAACAACATTTGTTCGAAAATATGTCAACAGCAAAAAATGAGTCTTTGGGATTTTAGAATTTGTTACGTTCAAGGAAGCACATAATTTATTTTACTTCACCAGGTTACACAACACAACCAAAGTTACATGAACTGCTAATGCCAGATACTGTGTTCTGAAGCCCAGTGGTTATAGCATAAGAATACTGCATCTGAGGTATTGGGATCAATTCATCATAAGCAGCGTTCTATGTATCAGATATTGATAGGTAATTCTGAACATTTGTTAAGTGACTTAATATTGGAGGTCATTTACATGCAAATCTATTAATAAGACTGATGGGTTAGCCGTATGTTTATAATTGGGATGAGTGGACTCAGCCAAACAATCCAGACAAAGTTGTCTCATCTGCATCTGCTTTTTTGTGTAATTTACAATGATTTTTTTTTTCTTCAGACCTACAGAAGCCAATAATAGACAATTTGCCCAAATGTTTAATACTGTAAATATCATATAGAATTGCACAGTTTTGCAACTTCTTTAACAGGGTACCAAGATTTTATTCCCAATCAAAATCCCAGAAGTTTAAGTTAACACATGCAGTAGCACATGTACATAGCAGCAGATAAGTAGTCCATTAAACATGATCAGGTCTGCCCAGCTTCCTTCTCTTGAACAATCGGGGAAGGTGGTCTTACTGGGTGGGCTTTTTTAATGATCTTCTAAATTCTGACTGCACCCTGTACATTGCTTTTGTCTGGTTTTAAAGATTTTTGCAGAAGAGGTCAACACGCTATGTATATATTTTTCAAAAACATTATCTGCAGATATTTCCCACTCATAATAGCAAAAGTTATAAATTTTCAAAGTGGAAAAGGCCCCTACTGAATAATAATAATTTATAATTTTAACATTTTGTTTGTTATGACAGTTTCACAGAGGCAGAGAATGCTGAAGTGAATTTAAGTAAAAATATTGAAATAAAAGTTTTTTTCCTTTCACACCATTGGCCACATGACCCATACACATTGATGTTTGGTCTTTGAAAATGTGGATCAATTAAAACTCTATCAGCCTCTGAGATTTTTGTTATTGAAATTGGGGTAGGAAACACATTTTGGAGATTTATTCTGCATACATACAAATACATATGCTTCTAGAGAATTTTGTTTCACTGGATGCCCAGTTGTGTTAGAAACATTTTTTTTATTGCCAGTTTTGTTTGCACATGTGCAGAATGGTAAAAGTTAGGTTCTTTTTATATTTTGGCTTATGGGACCCAGACCTCGATGTTATCCTACTTTTTGCAAAGGTTCTCTTGTCCACGTGCAGTTCAGGCCAGTCTGCCTTAGATCGCAGGCCAAAAGGTCTAAAATCTGTACACAAAATCTGGTTCTGACAACTGGCAAATTTTTGGTGTGAAAAAAAATAAGGTCTGAAAACTAACGTGTCCCTCTGTATTTTGTAACATGAGTAGAAAGTCCAGATTATTTGGTATCATCAATCTGTTTTTCTGTAATACCACACACTTTGTTGTATCTTAAATGACCCTCAACGATACAGAGCTTAGAAGTAGTGTACACTGTCATCACACCTAAAGGCGGCATTTGGGCATAATGAGTTACGAAGAAAGGTGGTTTGGTCTGGTTTTGTACTTTATGGAACAGCAAAACAAGCAAGTTATTTAGTGCCAGGGTAATTGGAGCAGAGAACCTTACCCAGGGATAAACTGCAGCAGCTGACCCTGGCTGATCTGATGGCAGGACTAAAAAAACACCCTTAGGTTGTGAGTCCAGGATGCTAACAACTGAAATTCTCCACAAATTTTATATCATAATACTTGAATGAATGATGTGAATTTAAAAAATGTAAATCATAAAAATATGTTGCATCATATAATCTCATTATTTCATAAATGGAATAACAACATTACACAAAATTGTTGTATTTAAAAGTTCAATGTCAAACTTTGATTGCAGACTTGCATTTGTTTACTGAAATTATATATAGTGTCAAGTTGCTCTTAAATAAAATTGGTTCCAATTTGAAATTCAATATGGCCACCAAAAATAATGCTATTGCTACTCTTAATGAAAAGGCATATTGACAAAGGTTCTTGCCCATAGGCTTGTGCTGATCACAGCTTGGACCTAAATGTAAATGGTGCCAATATATTGCTACCTCTGAATTGATAAGCATATCAATATTGGGTTTTCAGCAAAAAATTTCTTGTGATATCTACTGGTAATTGGTCCTGAGTGAAAATGGTGCAAATCTTAATATCCAGTATGACTATCATGATGGCCCACTTGAAAGTCTTTTTAAGTGCTTCTCCACATTAGATGGTCATACTGGAATCAAGTTTTCACCAAAAAATTTCAAATGTATACTTGGTTCTGAAAGAAAATAGTGCCTGTCTTACATTTCATATGGCCACTACATCAGCCAATTTAAATATCTTATTATTGCTCAAAAATATCTGGTATGGTTTCAGTACTTGGCAGTTAAAAAGAAGAAAGTGTCATGGATTACTGGAAATTATTTTCAGTCAGTAGGACATCATTCTCTATGAGAGGCTTTTGTTTTCCATCATTTTTGTTGAGTAAATTCGCTTCATACAATTTAATTACAGCTCGATAGAGAGTCAGACTCATAATCCAAGGGATGTAGGTTCAGTACCCACCCAGACCAGCCTAATTTGGCTGCCACTGTATGTCCTTGGATAAGGCACTTAGCTCCCTCTTCCCAGGCATGATATAGCCAATCGTGTGTGAAAGTGCCATTTTTAAAACCAATGAACAAAACTTGATGTCTGGAGCCAGACACGCCATATGTAAAGAGTATAGGTGACCCACACATTAGGAACCAATTGTTTATAGCAAACTACATGTAATGTGAATTATGCATATTTAGTGGGACACCAATTTTTGTGTATTTCATGCTTGCTACAAACGACAGAATTTAAAGACCAACAAATAATGGTCAGTTTGCAGAAACAAGTGGCCCCCTTCCCCAATTTCACCTTTAGCCAAACTCCTTGATAGCTTTGATGGTAGAGCATTGTAGCATGTAATCAGAGGGAAAGGAGAAAGATAGTGTTTGAATGGAGATGCAGAAGGTTGGTTTTAAAATACAACATTTAAATATGCTCAGATCCTTTATCATCTATATTTGACATTTCTGAGATTTCTCATTTTTCATAAGATACATAAACAAATATACATCATCAACAGATCATGCAGCAATCACCTGCACATCAATGAAAGTACCCATTTATCAATCAGTTAGTGATGGTGCTTGGAAGAGAAACATTTACTAATTTAAATAGTATGAGAGGTTATGTTGGTTCACAGGGGGTGAGAAAATTGTACTCCTTCTCCCAGTGATAGGTTAAACAAGTTATGCAAACTATATATATATATATATATATATATATATATATATATATATATATATATAAGTCCAGTTCAGTTGCAAACAACACTGACCCAGATCTGCAATTGCATAATCAACTGGCAGATCAGGGTCTGTTTTGTTTTTTTCTACTTGTTAGTTATAACAAACTGCATAGACCCATATGTATGGAACAGTAGCAACATTATATCAGGGTCTGTGGTTTGAAATTTAACCCAAGTTACTTTTATAGGCAAGTATATATGGTAGTATGGAATACTTGTAGAGCTTTGAGCAAAGGAAGGGTGTTCACTGATTACAGCATGTATGAGTATTATATAAGTTTAAAATGGTATTTGGGAAGAACCAAATGATAACTATGTTATTAATAAGGTCTTCCTTATTTATCCTAATATAGATGTGGCATTGTTCCTGTTCAAGTATTGCATCAATTTTAAAGCGATTTAAATTAACAGTCGTTGTCTTTCTATATCATGCTTAATGAGGTTTTCTAAGTTGGTGTTTAAGGACCTATTTCCTTTTGAAATTTGAAATCATCACTTCCTTGTGCCTCAGGCTGCTAATCAGATTTGTTGTTGATACTTGTTCTTGTGGATCAAATTCTGTTCAGGATGTTAAATGTGGCATAGGTTTCCTAAGTAGTATTAGTAGTAGTTTTGAAATGAACTCTTTTTGGAAATGTCACAGCATATTTAGCTTTAAATATTGTTTTATACATCAATTTATCCTCCTTTTCAACTCACATATTTGTACTACCACTAGTGTTGATATCCACACTTTTAATAATGTATGTGCAGCCTCATTGTGTCTTTACCAGTCTTTATTTTTGCTCTACTAGTAATAGACCATATGAGCTTATGGGATTGTCTGTTTTCCATTGTCCATCCATTATGTGGAGGATTGCTATGAAACTTTGCACACACATTCATCTTCTGGTCTTGTTTTTCCGAAACAATATTAATGCTGTTCAGACATTTGATATGGGTTTCACAGCAGCCATCTTGAAAAACTTGATATCACTACTCTTTTTGACTGCACTGTCATATAAACATGGTGTTCTTACTAAGTCTGGTAATGATGTCTAGTTGATACTGAATGATAAAGATGCTGATCAAATGCCCAGTATGGCCAACAAAGCAGCCATCTTGAAAATATTGTTATTGCTACTACTGAATGAAAAGTCATATTGACATGGGGTTTTCACCAGAAGATTTTCTTAAGATATCTGATTGCTCCAAAATGAAAATGGCACTGTGAGCACATCCAATATGACTTCCAAATTGGTCATCTTGAAAATCTTATCTCTTACTCTTTAATGGATGGTTTCAGCATGAGTTTTTACGGCAAGACTCCCTTTGTCGTCTAGTTTATCTTTTTTGAAAATTTTGCCAATCATATACCTAGTATGGTTGCCTCAGTGATCATCTTGAAAGTTTTGTTGTCACTTCTTCTCTAGAATGGATGGTCCTATTGACCTGGTGTTTTCAATAAACTATTTCACCAAAAGACTTCTACTGACGTCTGCTTTTGCCCAAATAAAAATGGTGCTGATCTGACATCAAATATGTCTATCATAGCAGCTAATTTGAAACTCTTATTAATGCTGAAGAATATCAGAGATACTTTCAACACTTGACAGTAGAAAAGAAGAAATGGACTTGTACTGAACTCCTGGAAATTCGTTTTGGACAGAGCATAAGGCCCTTTAAAAAAACTCTGTTTTCTGGGTCCTTGGCAATAGCCTGGAGTGGGTTTCATAGCAAAGGGGGTGGGTAACTTCATACATGTACATTGTACATACATGACTCCATTCTTGGTTAAGTTTGCATTGATCTCATATTGATAAAACATTATGCAGCCTGCATACAGTATAAACTGTTGTAAATAGAATGATCAAACTTGGTGACAGGATGCATTTCAGTAAATACTACACCCTTGTAGGCTGAACATTTGTTCTTGTGCCCAGGTAAATTTGGATGTATTTCTTATTGAATGCTACTGTCTCATTTCTGTTTTCTGTTTATGTTTTTGTCTGCAAGGTTCAGTATAGCTTTTATATTGAGTTAAGAGCACATCTGGCTAACTTTTTATTTGGAAAATAGCTGGATCCCAAAGTAAAAATGACCTTGGTCTTAATAATTTGTAATTCCTGCCTTATCAGAAAAGTAGGTTACTTTGACCATATTTCACACCACACAAACTTGGGTTAACTTTTGTGTTTGAAGTCCAGTTCTTAGGTACTGTTAATGTGTTAATCATGGAACTTGATAATGGTACATCTATGCATATCTGTTAGTTCTACAACTTACAGTAGAGGGTTGCTGATCTAGTTTTTGCATTTACAATGTAGTGTATGATGACTGTTTTTTGTTTGTTTTTTTGTTGTTGTCCCATTTAGCACTACAATCTTACAACCATAGGTCACTGATCTATATTTACATTTTACTGCCATTGGTTCAGTTTTTTGCATGTAGCTTATGACCACAGTTTTTTACATATACTGTATACATTGTTACCAGAATAGTGAAACTTGGTGGGGGAATATGTCTTGATAAGTACTATGTCGATTGTCATCGTGATATCACGGGGCATGGTCATGTGAGGGGTTTCCTGGTTTTGTTGGCAGAAAGACAATAAGGTTACTAAATATTTGATGTGTAACTGTGAGGTTGTCGAAAGTTTTATATCTCTCCTTTTGTAACTATCATTCAGTCTGACTCCATACTTTGATTTAAAGTTGATAAAGCTGGTTCTGAAACTGACAATGACGTTTATTTGGGATTTTTCTATGTTCCTTCATCAGAGTAAAGGTTTTATACTAAAGATGAAATGAATATGTTTGGATCCTAAATTACTATTATGTGTACTTCAAATAAATGTGTTTTGAATGGAAGATTTTAATTCCAGAACTCATAAAAGCAATAATTATTTGCTAAAAGTTCATTCTCAAACACATTAATTTTGGTGCCAGTTAGGTTGTATTTTTTCAATGATACCACAAAAATTCTCAACAAGTACAAATTGCCTAAGACATAAGTAATACTAAATTATGAAATTATACAACTTTGATACTACTGATAGATATAAGTAAAATTAATAGTTTTATTATGCTAAATGGAATATTTTTGACTATTCAGTTGTTTCTAGCAACTCTCTAAAATATGATTATTTCTGCATACATGAACTTGACCGACTTCTTACAGTTGGTCAGCTCCTTGTTAATTTACTACATTTAGTTTCTGTCATAAAACCAAGCAAATTTTGCCTATTGATCACAATACATTATCACAAAAACCAAGATGGCAAGAAAAACAGATTTTAATGAAAATATTGTACCAGTATAGTAGAATAGATATTAAAGAATACTCCTGAGGCACAAAATCATATATAATCTATATTTTAGAATGTTTATCACTGTCCTGTTTGTAATAATAATAATAATAATAATAATATGGTTTGTAACTATATACCAAAAGACACTCATAAAATATCACTATGCAAAAATTATACAGGACAATAACCAAACAAACAAATAAAAAATTTTGCCCATCTTGATTTGAGTTTATACCATACCGGCAGTCACATATAATATTTAATGCCATTTTAACTTTTGGATATAGAGAGCATGTGCTTCATTTTTGTTAATACATTTGCATCATATTTTGTATTGTTCCTTCGTGTTTCTGCCAACCATAGATCTGCACGCACTTTAATTGTGACTCATACAGAGTTTCTCCAACAATTGCTATACCATAATTATAAACAAGAAGTCTCTGTCACTTATATTTTATGCCCTATCCCGTTGTGTTTGTTTACTAATACCTGTCTTTGTCTTTAGACACCTCTTTCTCTCTATCTCGTGTGTGTACATGCTACTAAGGTGGAGGTTTAATGATCATCCAAAATCATTTTTTTTTTTTTTTACATTTAAAATTGTTGAAGCATTGCCAGAGTTCGGTATCAATGTGTCGGTAATGGGTATTGTAACATAAGAAAATCCTCATTATTATTAAGGGGATGGGTAGGTGAGCTCAGGTTCCTTGGGGCCTTTGTAAGACAAATAAACAGTTGAAGTGTCTTTAAACTGGATTAGTATATATGGTAATCTGCCAGCTGTGACCTGGACTTAGTGTAAGAGTTGATAGTCCCCAGATTATGAGACAACCTTTAAGATGGGCCCCTTTAGGGCCTCCATGGTTTTCTGCAGAAAAGCTACATAATTTCCCTGAAAGTGAAGTAGTAATACGTATGCCAGCTGTGCCCATGATCAGGAGTAAAATGTTTGACTGAGACATGTATCATTTGTATGTGACACACTGTTTTGACCCACATAAGCAGTCCTTGGAGTACTAATTGTGTTTTGTATACAGTATATAACTTCATTGATGTTACATCATAAACTCGGAAACTTGGCCACACCAAGATTTTGGTGAACCAGATTTCGGTGCATTAACAATTTGATCCCTTGCGCATGATTTAAAATTAATCGGTAGTCAATAGTGGTTCAGCTTAGGACACAGTGAGTGGTGATCAAATGCACTAAGTAGATGTGCTACTACTGTACATGAAACATTGTAGCCAGTGAAAGAAACTTAAGTGTCAGTGAAAAGGGATCATGGTGATGGAAGATGTTTAACAGTGGTGTTTGTGTACATTGGGGTCTGATGGAGCTTGCAGCATGTGTTCTTTTGGGAGCAAGTAGACAAGGCCATTACATTTCCGTGAGCTATTAACATGTACAAAATTCAATAGGACAGATTTTATGGCCTTTGCATTATACAAGTCTTGTCTGTGGAAGTATTGTATGGGTGCTTTTGGTTATCAATTTACAGTGAACTAATTCAGCCAAAGAGACAGACAAAAAAAGGGAAGGATCCATTTATATTATATTACACTCTCGACAGAAGAAGACGGGAATTTCTTCGAGTTTGATACGTAACTGTCACATTATATGGGATTGGCTATATTGGCGAATTATGGTGCAGTGGAGTACTTGATTAATTTATAGCTCTTATATAAGATTAAATAATGGATGCAGGTATGTGTACCGAGAGTCAACGACTTGGCAGCTGGTTGGATTTAGAAGCCATTGTTTTGAGACGCACAGTGAAATGATAGAATGACCACTCGCAAGATTCGTCGACGTCTAACTCAAATATGGGTATTATTATTATTATTATTATTATTATTATTATTATTATTATTATTCCTTTGACTTAACAGTATTTTATAGAACATATACATGCATGTTATTGGTCATAAGTCTCGAGGATAGTTCATGTATATACATTGTCAAGATTAATGTCATAATTGATTGGTAACATACAAACGTATCAAAAATGGTCTCCAAAGGCAATTTCACATAAGTGTACTTGATCACTTGCCTAAATACACAATTAAGTGATTTGATTTGCCAAATTAAATTCTTTATTGAATAACATGGAAGCCGTTTTATAAACTCAAGGAGGTAAATATTTTTAAAAAAAATCAAATATGTATAATGTAGATCCAGTTGCAAGCAACATAGACCCAGATCTTCCATCCTATGATGCATCAGCACATCGGGGTCTATGGTGTTTTTCTACTGATGATTTCAAGCAGACATCAAAATAATCTATCAGCTTATCACAGAGAGTAGATCTGGGTCTAACAATCAGTGTGCTCTAGCCTAGGTTGTTAATTTCTATTATCCTAGGTATATTTCAAACCCAGAACCCTTGGATTACAAGTCAGTCGCTTTACCAATTGAGCTGCTCTTGATCACTAGCTTGATAATAAACCTTTAGAGTTTGACATATTTAAAGATCTTATGGTAAGCCAGGATTTGTTCTTGAAAAGAAAATTTATTGGGGGAAAGACCATCCTCCATTTGAATGAAAAGGGGAGGGGAGTTTCTGAAAATAGGAGTGATTTAGTGGAAAAATAAAGGTAAGACTTGAAAACATGATGCCTAATTTTTGTGCATTCTGCTGATTTGTTTTGGTTGGTTTGTACTTTGAAAAATTGGCAAGAGCCATTCAACAGATTATAGTTAGTGGGTCAGGGATTGCACTATCACATTATATTGTTAGCTTTTAGGCTTTAGTGTAATTTGTTATCAATAATTATTCTTTTTTAAAAAAAATAATTCAATTTTTATAAAAAGGATTAAACATAATGTATAGTAGCACAGGGCTATTTGAATTCAGCACCATAAGGTAGCTCAAATAGAGCATTCCAGTATTTTCTGAGTGACCCTAACAGTTGATTTGGCATACCTTTACCTTTCATGTGTTGATGTGCTTTTAAATACCAGTGATTCAATCTGTGAGAACTGAAAGATATTGCATTACAAGATAGTGTGTATTATGATAAATTGAATTATTATGTGAGTAAATCAGAAAGGCAGAGGAAACATTCTATAAACTATTAATAGATCACAACTGTGCACATATATTCTATCAGTTGTTACTATTTATATAATCTCTGCAATAAGTACATATACTAGAATTAACCATGTATATATTGTTATTTCTATATGATGTAAGATGTATCTAGTCAAAGTTTTCAAGTACAGATTGTTAGAATTTCTTTGTAAGAGGGGAGGTAGTTTTTAATAAGCGTACAGCATTTTTTTTTTTTTTTTTATGGAATCCCCACATATTACATAGTGTGCAGTTGTATCTGAAGATTTTTTTAGGGTGACACTGAAATATGAAAGTAAGCAAATTATTTTATAATTTGGATGCGTAAAAATTGCAACAGCTTAGTCCTTGGTTATTTTGTCTGCAAAATTCTCATGTTTTGATCAGTTTTAACAAAGCAAGTATCATTCATGTACCGTTTGAGCTATCAAACAAAAGTTAAAGCGATTGTAATGGGATTACGGGCTGATAAAATTTTCTTTTCATTCACTTGTCCAGGACTAGTGGTTGCAGAAATTCACTTGTTTCACCCACCTTTTCACTTGTCCCAAAATATCAAAAGCTTGCCCAGATTCTGTGAAATAAAAGCACTTTAATCCATGGAAAAAAATAAAGAAATAACATGTAACACATTTGTTTACTCAAAGGGCATAATTTTTCAGTTTTCGATTTTCAAGGCATCTTGTATACACTATACCTTGCTTTGATACAGTAGCATCAGTACTTAGAACTGTAAGAATGGAAAGGAATTTACAGCAATTTGGACTTTGCTAACATCTTTTCTTATATGACCTGATAAAATGCCAGAACAAAATTTGCATGACTGAAATCTGTTGTAACACTGTTCTTCTGGAGTGCACACAGCATTTCCATATTAGTGGTTTTCCATAACAGGGTATAGTGTAGGCCGTGGTACAGACAGTTATCCTTTTTTTAAAATTTCAATTCTTTCATATTTAGTTTTAAAATGCCCTTTCCTAGTGGAATGCCAACAAACAAACTAACTCTAGGTATTTTCTACACATGCTGGCTAGTGTCATGCTGTGCTGCACAGTATACATGTCCAGAGCTGTAATCAGACTTGATCTGGTTCTATCCTGAATTTGATAAACACACCTTTGAATTTGCAACCTGTGCCAGCTTGGAATGTTACTTGCAATAACCGCAGAAGTCTTTCTTTCATTGATTCAAGCCATGGATAAGTATCAGTTCAATGTGACTGAACATTTCTCTTTCTCATTGGCATCATATTTTGCATGTGTTGCTGACACAGTGGGTAGCTTACGTCTCTTTGGAGAAATAGTTACCTCTAAGTAGTGGTGTTATGTTTTATCTCTTCACTGTCTCATGACAGTTTCTTCTCAATATTTTCCCTGTAACCTTCCTTACAAAAATAATGAAGTAAACTCGTTTCATCCATATAGTTAAAGATTAACTTGCTTATCATCTACTTCAAAAGTGATACAGCATACATTTTGTGGTTTAAATATAAACACAGACAGCAGTTAAAATACCAAAATCACTTAGCTTCAAATGAAATATTGCATGTGGAAGCCGATCCTGTGTATAATCAATTAAAGATTAAAGAATCATTACTGTCAATTAATCAGTTCATAAAGGAAACCAACACTAATGTTGGTAAAGTGCCATTTATTAATTTAATTGCATTGACTCACTGGATTGAATTAAAAGGGTGATCTACTTGTATCTGTGTTGAGTAAATGCAGTATAAAAAAGCCCTTTAAAACACTGCTAATTAACCATACTGGATTTATTTTGTTTGAAGTGTTTTGATTGGCTGACAGTTCAGATGTTTAGCCAATATGCATTCAAGTGGTATGAGAATGTGCTAACATGGGACAGTTATCAATGACTACTTACTGTAGTATCGCAGGATATGAATGAATAAATGGAGAGAGGTAGATTCAAGAAGGAATTGAGGGCGATGCCACATGAACCAGAATTTATGCTTTTGATCCTGAGCATTTGGTGGAGAAATTTAAGTTTGTTTAAGAAATAAGTGAATGTAGCATGTAGTGTTGTACAACAGTGAAATTAAAAAATGGTGAATGGAATATGGTCATTTGTTTCTTCTTACAGTGTCTGAGAGAATTTGAAATGGAATTCAGCTTTTATGATGGCAGATAAAGTAATCTCTAGCTGTAAACAAAATTAAAAAATGGCAAATTAAAGACACTGAGAATTGTCATAGTCCTATTATCACAGTCATGAAAAGCCTTAATTCTGTGTTTGTTTATTATAATACTCAAGTGTTTGTAAATCTGAAACAGTAGGAATTGTGCAATTTTAAGGATGTAATTGACTTGCGGTATAAATAATTTTATCTTTATTCTTTCCTTGAGATTTAATAATTTCTAATTCCGATAATTGGAATGGAGACACATTTAGCAAGTCATGTAGCGTAATGCATGGTATCATCTCTACCTTAAATACTTACTTATGAGTTGAGTTATACTGCAAACAATAAAAATCCTGATCTGCTATAGCATAATGCACCTGCAGAATAGGGTATGTGTTTGTTCTGCTGATTACTCCTAACAAGCTGCACAGACCCCAATCTGCTGGTGCATTAATGTGGCAACAGATCTGGGGCTGTGCAGTTAACAGTTAGACTTGTCTTATGAGTGAGTATATAAGTTAATTTTCTTCAAAGCTGATAATGAAAATGTGTTGGGTGGGATATCCATGCAGTATATCATCTTGTGTTGTCTGAATGTGTAATTTTAGTGAAATTGTGACCTGTACAAGAGAATAGAACAAGCAAACTTTAAAGGAACAATCAAAATTATCATGTTACCGCTTGGTCATTTTTTAACTTACGTATGGGAAAGAAAGACAATTCAGAAAGGAGTTTCAACATATAAGTATTCTGACCCACCCCCACCCCCACCCCCCCAACCTCTGGAAATTTAATAAAAATATGTCAAGTTCCAATTTAATTAGCTTATTAAGATTTATCAGAGATATTTTTAGGTACATGTAGAGGAAAGTCGGCTCACTTAAATGAAGTGGCAACTACTCGATTATTTGTAAATCTCTCGGTGCCAGTACTATTTGATTTTTAATTGGATGATTATGGCAGTCAGATAGATTAAGTTCTATTACATTCAATGACCCATCCTACTCAGGTATGTTATCATAATGGTGTAATCAGATGACATGCTTGTGGTTTTCTGGAATGCTAATGTTAAGTTCTTTTTATGGATACTGGTAACCTTTACACACAGGATTGCAGTGTAAAACTCTAGTTTATTTAATTCATCCATACGGTACCTGCTTGTCAAGCCCATACAGGTAATGTTGAATAACTCGCTTAGGTGTGGCTGCTCCCTGATATATAGTTTCCCCCAAGGTCCCTCAAAAGGGAGGCCTCTATTTAGGTATCAACTTAACAGATTTTGCCATTGGCCAGCGAGCCAGCTCACATAGAAATCAGCTATCCCAGCAGAAATACCCAGCAGAAAAGCAACTGTCCCTCCCAGGCAAATGTAATAATGACACCAGAAAATTTAACTGGCTCTGCTGCTGTCAGTGTTAACAGTATTAATTATAGACCCATGGGATGGTGGGCCAGCAGCTAAACCAATGTTCTTGCAACCTGATATTTGCAATGGCCTTTTGGCGGTAACTGAATTTTTGCCCCATTTCCAGTCCAAAAAATATTGTATTTTACCATTTTTGACCAGAAAATTTATGGTTTAGAGGAGTCAAGAGGGAGTTTCAGATAGCATATGTGGTGTTTAATTTCTGTTATAACCCCATTTTTTTCCACTTTCACTCAAGATCCACCAACCTGAGCAAAATATTCGTACTATACCACAGACATTTCTCAAATATGTATAAGTAATTGCAGAAGAAATTGGAACTTTTACACGTATTAACCAAGTTTTTGTTTTTAAAAAAATATTCGTTCTTTGTTCTGTATATCTAAATTGGTAAAGAGGGCTGCTGGTAAATTTGTGGTGAGTGCTAGTTCTGACATTGAGGACTACAAGATCAGAAAAGCTTATGGAATGGTCCATTGTCATCCTGTCTGTCCATTAGAGTAAGTGTGTTATGTGTTACTTTATCTTAACTACTTGGAGGATTGCCATGAAACTTGTGACACACATATATCATCCCAAGGTCAAGTTGGTCCTAAATGAGAATGGTGCCACTTAAGACAGCCAATATGGCCACCATGGCAGGCATCTTAAGAATCTTATTATCACATCTCCTCTGGAATGGGTTCTCCTGTCAACATGGGGTTTTCACTGAAAGACTTTGTACAATATCTAGTTGGTCCAAATGAAAATAATGCCAATCTTAGGTCCACTATGGCGGCTACAGCAACCATCTTGAAAATATTGTTGTTTGCAACTCCTTGATTGAAAGGTCATATTGACATGGGGTTTTACCAGATGACTTCTTATGATATTTAGTTGGTACCAAATGATAATGATGCCACCACAGTGGCCTTCTTGCAAATCTTATTGTTACTCATTCTGAATGAATGATCATATCAAGTTTTTTTTAACTGAAAGAGTTCTCAAGATGTTTAGTTGGTCCCAAATGAAAATGGTGTCACTCAAACATGCAATATGATAACCAGTGACTATCTTAAAAAAACTTAAAACTACTTCTCCAGAATGAAGGATCATAGCATGGAGTTCTTGAAAGATCTCTTGTGATGTCTAGATGCTTATAAATAAAAATGGTTGCGGTCTAACCTCCAATATGGTCAACACATGGCCCATTTGGTCATATCAACATTGTGCTTTCACCAAGAGACTTCTTGTAATGTCTAGTTCAGGTGTTGGCAAACTATGGTGCTCATGCCAACTATGGCACATCAGACTCTTTGGAAAGGTGCACAGTACAAGTTGTAGTTTTGTGTTGCTTGTACTAAAAAGGATCGTTAACAGGATGAATATGACTTTGCATGCAGTACTCATCATTTGAGAGTGGACATTGCACCACAGTTCTGACATGTTGCCAGTACCTGGTATAGTCAGTCGTAAATGGAATTGTATCAATCCGATATCTAGAATGGCTTCTATGGAAGCCATCTTGAAAATCTTTTTGTGTTGTTAAGTCATGTCAGTATGGGTTTTTTAAACCAGAAAATAATGTTGTCTTGATTCTGAATTAAAATGGTGCTGATTCGACACCCATGATAGTCACCATGGTGGTGATCTTGAAAATGTTGCTATTGTTACTCTTAAATAAAAAGTCATACTGACAAGGGGTTTTCATTAGACTTCTTATTGCATCTAGTTGGTCCTAAATCAATGACTGCATAAATATGGGTTTTCACCAAAGACTTAAAATGACGTCTGCTCAGTCCTAAATGAAAATGGTGCCAGTCTGAAATGCAATGTCAACCACTGCAGCTAATTTGAAAATCTCGTTATTGCCGAAGAAGAACATAGAAGGTTTCAGTACTCTGCAGTTAAAATGAAGAAATAGTCTTATCTTTAAATCCAGGATTGTTGTTCTCAACTGAGCATCATTTCCTATGAGGGACTCTTGTTTTATCTATGAAGATCTTTGTGTGCTAAATCCAACTGATTAAAATCTTTTAGAAATCTGTTCTATCATATTTTGTCAAGTACTATGACTCTTTAGTCCATGTGTTTAATTTCCCCAAACTAGTCTAGTTTATAGGGGAAATGATAAAATAAGTGTCAGGTTTTTGGACAACTTGATGGATTGTGTTTAAATGAAAATATGTTGACAAACCAACATTTGATGAATGGTGGTGTGCATAAAATTAGGGGTTGTGTGTCTATATTTTTGCCATAATATGACTTCAAAGATCACAACAGACACTATACAGTCTAACTACAAACAGGTACAAATATTTAATTGGCTGTCACTTAAAGAAGCACCTTAACCTTTTTTTACATTTTAAAACTTCACCAGAAAATGAAAAAGGTAGAAAACATTTCAAAATTTTTCAAGATTATGTGTCAATCCTTAGTAGATGGAATGACAGATAACAGGGAAATGGACTGGCATTGGTGAATAAATCACAATTATTAAAAAAAACCTCCTTAAACCTTTGCTTATTTATTATTATAATATAATGCCAAATATGAAAGTTAAAGCATAATTTGCATCCATTTGAAAATTGATTTAATTGGTCTTGTTCAGTGTAGTTCAACAACAAGTCTATGTTATTCTGCGGTATGTGTAATTGTCCAAATGACCAGTCATTTGGCCATATTAAGTACTGTGTGGAACATTTAATACTGCAGTCAACAAGATGTTATTTGGAAAATGTCCAGCACTACAAACAATAAGTTTAAAGTACTTTTATGACTGTAGATCATTAGAGTTATCTTTCATATAACCTGTCAAGTCCTGCCAATCGAACCAAAACTGTTGCATGGTTGCTTTTTTAATGACATTTTCAACACTTTTATTTGCCTATATTGGGCATATGCCCACTGGCTGTATCCAGCCCATGACCTGATTTAATCCACTTATTTACATCATAGGGTGTGACTTGAAAAAAATCAGTTATCCAGCCTGCACCCTTGGAGGAAGTTGCACATACCTGGGCTATATCAAGGTGAGGAAATCTGAGGCAAGTAACTCCAGCTGGTATAGGCAGATACTGAAGCCATGACCCTTGGACCAGGAGACACACTAACAACTGAGCTATAGTGGCTTTCCTTGACAGAATGAGAAATGAGTTTATAATCACTCATTCACTGAAGGAATTTGAGACTTCTTCATTTTGGCTTTGATCATGCAGTTATTCTTTTTCAGAGGTGTATCTCACATGCTTCAGGCAGTTTGACTAGCTACTTGGTGACAAGTAGATTTTATTGCTTAGAAAAGAGCTCATAAGTTGAGTTTATTGTTCTCAAAACAGCATTCTCTCATTTGCTGGAACACTAAAGGCAGACAGACCACTTGTTGTTTAGATTGGAAAGTCATTAGGGTGACTGAAAACCATCAGCAGAAATCCTAAACATGGAGGTGGCCACCACATATACATGTCCTGCAGTGGTAGTTGACTTAAAGCATCTTATTAAAAGTCAACTCTGAAGTGTTAGTGCAGTTTAACATAGGGGTGGTATTAAGGATATTTTAGCCCACATCCATCAGAAAAATGGGTCCAGACAGATTTAACCTGTATTTAAGAAAAATACTGAGTTCATTTTAAGTTTTCTTGGTCCATGGGAATACAGAATGTAATTTTGAAACTTGAGAGGATTGGCTTGGCAGGTTAGAAGTCATAACATTCATCATCAGAAATTGATGGTCTAGGTTTGATAGATGCATCATCCTTCTGAACTGAGAGATAACCATGAATTCTTTCTTTTAGTGTCTTAGCCTTTTCAGAAAAATTAATTGAAGCTGTGTTTCCTTTTCCAGTATTAATTGGTCATTTTGCTTGTAAAGCTCAGTATCAGCTGATCATACTGTAAACAGATCATGATTACTGTTTCACTGCAGAGCTTATGATATCATTATTAGTTGCTAATGCAAACTTGCAGGACACTCACAGTTTCTCATTTTTCCTCACCAACCAGGCAAGAATGAATGCATTCAAGCTTGAACCAATTTCATTTCAGGGAATGTACAGTTCAGCTGCAGTCAGCATAAATCTAATAATCAGATCATATAATCTAAGTGAATGGATGAAACATGGAACCTGTTCAATTTGACATTTTCATTACAACTTAAAGTATAAAAGTCACTAATTATCCACTCTTTTGTCTCACTACTTCATACTGTATATAACAGTGTAGCTAGTTCGAGAATGTTCATTCGGATTTTGTTCATGCCCATATATAAATGTAGCTTATTATAAATTAAATGATTTTGTGCGTGTGTGTGTGTGTGTCTAACTTTGTGCATGTAGTTTTAATGTAAATATGCATATAATAGAGGGCCATAAGGAGGATTAGTTCCATGCAACTAAATTTGTCACCCTCTTTAAATAAAGCTATTATTATTATTATTATTATTATTATTATTATTGACTGCTCCGGTGGCCTAGTGGTTAGAGCGTCCGCCTTTGATGCAAGAGGTAGTGGGTTTGAACCCTGGCCGAGTCATACTAAAGACTTATGAAAATGGTACTAACAGCTACCTCGCTAGGTGCTCGGCATTAAGAGGTTTTGTGTTAGGACTGGTCCGCCTGGTGTCAGGATAATGTGACTGGGTGGGACATAATACTACATGTCAGCAGCATGATGCCTCATTGCTAGAGATCACTATAAACTGCTGCACTGCAGAGATCATAGTGATATAACTAAAATTTTTTTTTAAGCTACAGTAAAAAAAAAAAAATCACACACATTCTTCTCCTTCTTTTTTCTTTTTATTATTATTATTATTATTATTATTATTATTATTATTTATTATTATAAATGTATTCAACAAATTTATAATTTATGGCTGATGTGCACAAAATCATGCATTCACTCGTACACCTGGAAAGTAACCTGTGTGGATGCATTTTAAGTATTCAGTGGGCAAGATAAGGCATCACAACAAAGTGAAAGAACATCTGAAATGCAAACACAAGGTCAGAAAAGTGCATCATAATAGCTCTCTTCAGTGCAAGGTCCATGTGACATATACAGGACATTTCAAATTCTCTCTTTTCAATGTACAGAATACTACTTCAAGAACCCAATTTTCAAAGAGGTTATGTGCTTGGAGCTATTTTCTTGTTTCAGTTGAAGTTGTAATAAAAGGAGGGGTGGATATTGCCAAATTTTTCATATTACAGTATGTTACCATTCAGTACAGTGTATTTAAAAAATAAGTAGAAAGTACAAAATGATATTAAAGAGAAAAACATTAAATAAAAGCGTTTCATATAACTTTAAATTCTGTTAAATCTTTTTATTTGAAGAGAGGTTGGGGAAACATCGATACATGTGGGCCAGTCGAAAATTACCATGAAGGTCTTGCATAAATATGCACGCACAGTATGGTGTACACAAGTAAAACCACCAAACTTTCATTAGCACATACATCAAAGTAGGAAGTATTGTACTTAAACCAGTTTTTACTGCCACGATTGCTTGCTTTTTTTTGTTTCATAACACAACTTGAAACTGAGCTTGTCATTATCTATACAGAGTAGACCTTTTTAATGCCTCCACCATGTCCAAGGAGGAGGCACAGTTGTATGTTGACCCATGTCTGTCTATCTTTGTCACTTCATGTTGCATCACCTCAGGTCAATAAAAATGTTATTTTCTGCTTGGTAAATTTTAAAGAACTTGGAATGAAATCAAAACTGGTGTGAAATTTTACAATGGAAGACTTAAGTCAGGTTAATTTTTAACCAATTGTTTTGGCAGAATTTAAATAGTTGTGGCCCCATTTAATTTTGAACTTTGCCCTTCAGTTGCATTACATTGTTGGTGCAGTAGTATCTGTGTCAGGCAAAAACATTTCTAGTTTCACAATGGAACTTACACTGTGCAGGCTTGATTGGATTAAAAGAAATAATAATTAAGATTGGCAGGTAAAATGGTATTGGCTTTGCTTAATTGTTGACTGTTATACATGCTAATACTGAATATATTTTTAACTAATATCTTAATCAGAAATGAAATTTTAGCAAGGTATTGACCATATGGATAATGTTTCCTGTAATTAACATCTTGTATGTACGGTTGTATTCTAATCTTGATGTATCATCAGAATTTGATGTTTTGTCTATGTTTTTCTGTTCTTCAGTTTGTTTTGTTTTTTTGTTAGCTTGGTAGACATAATTACCTGATTATAGTGGGAAATGGCTCTATGCCCAGTGTAGTTAGAAGACAGTTGGAGATGCGCAGCCAACATTATACTCCCAACAGATTCAACTTGTGTTGGAATTTTTGTTTGCTCTTTTTTCCCCTTTAATATTTATCTTAAGTACCGGTATTTACTGATTAACAATGTGATGAGTGCAGAAGTATGTTTTGATGTTGCAAAGGAATGGTAAACAAGAAATATGGAAAAGGAACATTCGGAAAGCTAATTTGCTTTTTTATTTTGATGCTGGCAGAACAGTATGAAATGTATTCCATGGAACTTGTGTTGTATATGTTTACTGCAAGAGGATATCGCCAGCAATAATTTTATATGGTATAAAATTAGGTGTCAGTCAGAATTCTTTTAGGTGTCAGTCAGAATTCTATTAAAAATGTCTGAATTTTCAGTGATAGACACGAAAATCTTAAAGCTGGTGCTTATGTCATTTACAGTCAACAATAGAGATAACATTGATATATGTAATTAATCCAAAGTAAAATAAATTGAATAACTAAAATTCTCAAAACAGAATGTTCTATTCCCAGGTTTTATAACATCTGCAGTGAGAGTATCATGATTAATTGAAGTCATAATGCTTTGTTGCTTATTAAGAGAGCAGTCATTGGCATTCAAATTACTGAGAGGGCATAGCTTCATACATTCAGAATCATGCAGAGATCTTCAAAACAAAAGAAATATAAGAATGTCATCAATTTTCATGAGTCAGAATGTAACATTTGTGTCACAGGTTTTGCACCAGACAAATTTTATGGCATTCTCAGTAGTTCCCAACTGTGTCTGACCTTGAGAGGGAAGTACATTTTATGAACAAATTCATGCAAATACAAGTTGTAAATAGATAATAACAGTAGAACTAGAATAGAATTTACGACAGTCATTGGAATTTTGTACATCAGTTTAGCATCATGATGTTATGCCTCAGATTCTATGGAAATATTGGCAGCAACATGAAAAATTACTAATGTCTCTACATCAAGAGTCGGCATGAAACCAAATGTATTGGTCATTTATCCTCATTTTCTTGCGGATTTTGCTCCCCCTATGCACCATAGATGGATCTTTCTTGCACCAGTTTTGAAGAATAAGGGTCACTGGCACAAGTGACACTCTAAAATGAACCGTCCTATTGTAATCAGTGTCTTTTAACTTAGATCTCCATATAGTATTAAAACTCCACCGGGTGTTGTATTAGATTCATAATGATTGAATGAATGAAAGGTTTAGTGTCACTGGTATTAGTGTCACTGGTAGGTCACAAGTTTTCACTATAATATGGCATAGCCTTGGAAGTAAGTGCCTCAAGAGTTCATAACTAATTCGTAGGTCATTAAGAAAACACATTTATGGTCATGTAAGAAGTCAAAGGTTGAGGTTACAATCACAGGAATTGGAAGATCAAGGCCAAGCCTCATGGGTAACAGTTTTGATACAAGAACAGTATCCATAAATACACTTCTTACATTAGCTTTGGGAAATGTGTGATAAACAACTTTTAATGATTGAAACTTGTGGTGGTTTATCTTCATTGACCTGTTGGCAACAGTTGTGTATTATGACAATGGCGCTATGTTAAATTCATTAGAGCTGCAGATAACAGTTCAGATACATTGAGACTCATTACTGAAAACTGCATGTGTGCCATTGTTCAACATTGCCAAGTGCAGTTGGCAAAACACTTATAACAATTAGAAAAGCAATGAAAGTGCCTCAGTGTGCCATTGCAAAAAGTCAACTTTTAAGTGCTTGATTATGGCAGTAGATCTAGATCTATAAGTCATTCACTTACCAGATTTGTGCATCTTTTGTCTTTGGCTAGTTCATTGTACTGCAGGACATTTTAGGGTTTATGAAGTCAGTGACCTGAAGGCTTGGGTTTTCAGTTGGCAAAAGAAAAGGTTTCTATGCCTTCTTTTCCATAATAGAAGATGTTCTAAGCCATTTCAGATTATAAATTTTGCAACTTCCAGAAGGTTAATGTTACTGGGTTGCATAGAGCACACCATACAGCTTGGTTTACACAAAAGATTATAAACCTTGCTCTTGGTGTACTGTATGTAGAGCCCTTATTTAGCCAGAATATATTATGTTGGAAGGGAATAATGGTACATAATTGCATGAAAACATAATTTGGGTTTATCACATTCTCACTATAGTTAAAGTCATCTGCATCCAATTCAAGCTTAATTAATATACATGTACAGTATATTGCTATCTGTGTGTCAAACCTTAACATGTGCTGATTTCTGTGGACTGCAGACCAGTACTGTCTCTGGAAAAGGTTTGAGGTATCGTCATTACAGGTGCACTGGAAACTTGTCAGACAGTTATGTCTAATGTTCATCATCTTGCCTACTGCCACTATACCATATATTCTTGCTTATAAGTCAAGTCCAACTGCAAACTGCACAGAACCAGATCTTCTGTTGCATTATGTGTCAGAAGATCAGGGTCTGTGCAGTTTGATAGGAATGATCAGTAGAACAAACAACATAGACCATGATCTGCAGGTGCATTATGCTACGCCAGATCAAAATCTTTGTTATTTTGCAGTTTGACTTGTAAGCAGGTATATACCATATATCATATACAAATTCAAGTCATCATAACTTCAACATTTTTCAACCATTCTTCATGAAATGTTCAGTCCGATCACAAAGTTAACACAATTCTCACTGGGTAAATGTCAACATAATGTGTTATGCTAATGAATAGGCATGGTTTTCTCTCTGGATGATAGGTCAGGTTTGAAAAGATTTTGGTGGAAATAGTCAGAGGAATGAATTTACTAATGGATCTTGAATGCCAACCACCATTCACTTTCTAATTAGATTCGCATTATTCTTGTTACTGTAAATGCCAAACCTGCTTATGACTGTGATAGGTGTGAAGCTAATGAGTAAACCCACTATGATGTAAGAGCAGTGCTCTATTTGCTGGGATACCATTGGCTTTTCTGTATGATGATTATGTTGCAGACAGTTTGGGAAGAATATTGTAATCCCACATGACTTGGCCACAAATTCATGACTAGCTTTATAAAATAAATCTCTTTCAAGATATACAAGGCTGTTTCTGGAGACTTGTTTCAAGTAAAAGAACACTATAAAAGACAACCAATCTCAAGTTTGGATGAGCAGAAATAATCCATCAGTTCTTCAAACTGTAGGGATCTTACAGTAGTTGTGGATTGTTATCCTGGACTTCATTCCAGTTTTTATTCTTTGAAATCATGGATTGCCTTTCATGGGATACTTTTTGTTGTCAGGTAGGTAAAGAAAAAAGCATGTAAAAGAAACATGAAATATTAAAATACTTGAATTTGGACAGAAGAGTAAAATTTTTGGTCATTATGAAAGGTGATACATTGGTACATCTTATCTGATGCAATCGGAAGCAGCATGAACTACACACACACACACCACTTAACTGCAACTTTGGTAGCCATTGCTATATGCATAAAGTTTATACCTTATTTTGATAGTATTCCTGTCTGCATAAGCTGTAAGGTCCATCATCACAATACAAGACACAACTGGAATATCTGGAAACTTTCCAGTAATATGCTTGAAAAGACTTTGAATATCAGTAGTGGCCAATTTTAACTGCCCTTGTGTAAGGAGTTATTACATTACAGTCACAGTGCCTAATTGATGTGTCATCAAATACAGGAATGTAAAAAATAGTTTGAGGCTATCATATTTTGATGATTTTTACATTTTTTAATTCAAAGGTTGTAGGTAAAATTAAAAATTAGAAGTGCAGGTATTTCATTGATGGTAGAAATGTTGCCTAGCAATATTTTTTACACTTTTTTAATTAGGATATATTCTTCATGAATCTAAGTGTTTGTTCTCCAACAAACTTGTCGTTTGGGAAGGGTCACTGTCATTACATCATCATAACTTTCTGTGATTGCAAGTTGTTCAGCTCTTATTGGAAGAGACCAGGGTGTTCCATTTGAGGTACACTAGCCCTTGTTTTGGTTTGATTTGACGTTTAATAGCACATCAGCACATGAAAGTTAATATATTGTGCCAAGGCAGTTAGAATAAAGAATATTGCACAGAGACAGATCATGGTGCTGACCTGGAAGGATTGAACCTACACACTTTCAGTTAGGAGTGCATAAAGCTAGCCACTGAGTTGCCATGATCCCCTTGAAAATGTGTGCTCTCCTTGTCAGATTGCATAACTCTTCATTTGGTATAAAGTGTCTATACAGGTATGGATTAATAAAATTGCATGAAGTAATTGTACAAGGTTATAATCAGGATTTATTTTTATTATAATATCTTGTACTAGGAGCAGTAGATAATGTGTCAAGTTAAATCATCTGGAATTAGTTCTGAAATGAAAAGACATTGACAGAATAGCCTTGAAGACTGAATTCTTTAAAGTAGAACTTGCTGTTTGCTAGCTTCCCATATCCTAATTGAAACTGCATTGTTCTGGCTACAGTACATGCCAAACATTTTTTAGCATTGATGGGCAGGAGCTGACGAGCTTCCAAATGTAAAATAGTAACAGTGCTGTGTGCACAGTTTCATACCATACATATACTCCCATGTAAGTCAAATGAACTAAAAACTGCATAGACTTAGATCATCCTTCACAAAATGTGTCACCAAATCTGAGTTGTCTGCACAGTCTGTTAGGACTAATAAGAACAAATAACATAGCCCCTTTTCTGCTGGCACATTATATGAAGGCAGATCTTTGTGTTGTTTGTAGTTGGGCCTGACTTGTATGCTTGTATATATGATATAATCCAAGAGATTTATTTCATTTTCTCTTACTGGTGTAATAGGTATGAGCAGGAAGGTTGAATTCCCCAACAGACAACATTGCCAGAAATTTAATGACTTGCTGTATTTCAGACATTTCTTTTGAGGCTTCTCTGACAGTTTCCAGGGCCAAGTTTAAGGTTATGGAGAATAATCTTTAAGGTCATAAGACTAGGATCTCAATCAATACATTCTGACCATTAATTGTTGCTACCATTGGGGTAATACGGATATTTATTCACTGGAATTTATTTTTGTAAGATTGTTTGATGTCCTGGATTGTCTTGCATTGGGATGCTTTCTGTTGTCAAGTAGGTACAGACAGACTTTATGCCATATTTGATAAAGTTGGAAGAACAAAACAAAGATCTTAAGCTTTGCTGTTTCTGGCCACCAAACGCAAATTTGGCTTCATGTCCAATTCTTTGCCTGATTACTTGATGAAATGTGGTCCCTCTTTTTATATGTTTGCCATAAGGCAGAGCATGTTTTGTTGGGATGTCCATCTGTCAGTATTTCTATTGCCATAAGGCAGAGCATATTTGTTGGGATGTCAGCCTGTCAGTATTTCTATTGCCTAGAGCCCCTTGTGGCTGTGTAGTCTAAGGTGCTCATCTTTACAGTTCAAACACATGCCACACTTCTGTCCATGTAAGTTTTAGACCCAGCTTTAACTATCGTGGGTATGTGAGAAAGCTTGCTAGTATCTTACCTTGAGTTGGTTGTTTTTCCTGGGTTCTTTCTCCACCAAATATACTGACAGTCATGTATAGCCTGTCATGTGCTGAAAAATGGCCTTTAAGCAAACAAACCCAAACCTGCCTGTTACCTAATTCACTTAAATGCACCATCTACAATTGCCAGATTCTGCAGCCATATATTGTCCATCTTCGATAGCCAAGGTTCCAATGTGATAACCCTATCTACACCTTGGTACATCGAGCAGATATTTCTGTGCTTCAGGCCTGTGATTTTTATTGGATGTAGCGGCAAGCCACCATATCCAATCAAAATTAAGTTGTTCAAATTGGAACACTGTTCCTACATGATCAAGACAAGGGGAGCACACAACTTGAATGGACTGATAAATAAGCAATTTTCCACTGCCAGTCCGTATTTACACAAATACCTTTCACTCAAACAGACCTGTAATGGCTTCCCTCTCGTATATAGTCATACTTTCGATGTTAAACTTACAAAGTATCCCTTTTAGGTCAGTTGCCCCAACCATTTTCGGCCTATGTATAATGCACCATGCTGTTGGTTAGTTGGCATTACATACTAAGGGAGGCAACTCATAAATCCAATAGCTGTTGCTAGAACAAAGCACCAGTATATCTTTCGATCTGCCAAGATGTAGATAGGGTTATCATATCGGAACCTTGGCTAGTGAAGATGGATATTGTCTGATTTTGTACAGTTTACTTGCTTAGAGCTCTATCGAAACAATATGAGGTAATCGTGTCATTGATAAGCTTGCAATATGGTGATAGTTGATTAAATCAAAGGTTTTGATGACTTAGTTGACTTTCCTAATAAGTCAGGACACAGAAAATATTTGCAAATCGTATATGATATTTATGTGCCTTTAATGAAATGCAGTTGATATTTACATATGCCACTTAATATTTTACTGTGTCAAAGGGCAGATTGGCACAGCCTGCAGAAAACACATAGGCAAGTGGATGTTTAGCTTATTTTTGCAGGTAATGATGTGAATAAATTGACTAACAGTAGTTTTAAGAAATATTGAGAAATGTGAAATACTGTCATAGATTTTCTGTAAGCCAATTACAGTTCTTAAAATAGACAATATATTATTCTTTCCTGCAGCTGAGTTCCAGACATGCTTTTGTTCTTGATAGGCGTCCAGTTGAGTTGTGGAGACTTTTTTCCTCATTACATGGCAGGAGTGCTGTGATATTATTGCCATCAGTAATATACTTTCTTATCCTAATGATCATCACATAATAGCAAAATGTGGGATGGTGAATAAATCCCAAAGGACACATGAGTGCCTGAATTTCAAGACTTCTGCTATGAACTTTTTTTCCAGCAGGTCTGGGTCTGTGCTTTTTGTGCATTCTGTTTTTCTTTTATACTCTGCATCACTACAGGAGAACTTGGAGATCTGGTTACCATTCTGCTAATCATTATACCAGGTATCAGCATAGTTTAAGTTTGGTGGTCATTGACTAGAAGAGTTCTGGGATGGGTCTATTGTTCATCTTCTGTTCATCCGTCCTTCTGTTAGCACAAGTTTGTATCACTACTTCTCCTCGACTGTGGAGGATTGCCATAAAAGTTGATGTGCACATTCACCCCATGGTCTAGTTGTTCCAAAAAACTATACTATAAAAAGCATCCTACTGACCCAGATTTTTGGACAACTGCGCTTGCATTTAGTTATTAGGCAGATGTCATCAGGCTTACTGGGCCCTCTTGTTCTTAATTTGGTGGCTGCACTGGGATATTGGCTTCAATACCAACTTTAATTATTGCCATGTACAGTGTGTACAGGCATATGAAGGAGGTTGTAATTCCATAAAAAGTTGCTTGAATTTGACTTCAGTTCCAGACTAATTGTTTGAGACATATGTTTCCAAAGCCAATGTTTCATGGAGAGCAATAGAAAAGAAAATCAGACAAGAGTCATGATTAACATAAATAATGACAATCAACTTCTCTTTGCTATTGGGATACAGGCATTGTTCAAAATTAAGTTCAGGAGGCTGCTGGACTTAAGGCCATTAACTATTGAAACAAAGAGCAAGAATCTTTGAAAAGTCAGCTTTGAAAACTGCTGGGTTTCAACATGTCATTCAGATATTGGTTTTGGACTTCCTCAACTTGAGCAGATTTAATTTTACATGGATTATATATTGTCATGGATTGTCTTTCCTTGGATGCCTTTTGCTGTCAGGTAAACAAGTCAAGCATATTTATGATATATGTTATGAAATTCACCAGTTTATGAGCTTGTATGAAATCTTTAAGTGTTGACACAACTGCTGCTGCTGTTGGCACCAGCATTGTTATGTCTTGCTTATTTCTGTAAGAAAGACAAGCCAAGAGAAAATTATCAGAATCTAGAGCATGTGATTTTCACAAACCAAATTTTAGCATGGACCAGTTGTTGGATCAGATAATGTTAATGTCTAACTTAAATCTTACCTATTTTCACATAATTTGCCTCCTTTTTTTTTTCTCCTTCAGTTGGTATTGGATTTGGGTTTCATGTTCACAGATTTTTTAAAGTTTTAGTGTTAGTAAGATATGGATTTCATTATCGAGAAAGACATAACTATTATATGGCTGACCTGTATGAAACATTGGCCTGTGTATCTGTTTGTTTATTTGTTCTTCACCCCAAGATGGTCCGTGGTGGCTTAGTATTAAGCATTGCGGGATTCATGACTGAAAGGGTGAGGTTAGAATCCTACCATTGACTCAGGCCAAGTTGACTAATGTGGTTTGTCCATGAGCAAGGCATTTTGCTTCAGTTGCCATGTCAGTGAATAACCTACACATGTTGCTGTGCCCAAAAAATAATAAATCAACTCTACACCTCAGGAAATTGAATTTTTACCATATCTTACTTACAGCACAACCTGATTATGCAAATGTCATTAATATAGGTAATTGGTTTATCCCTGTTTGAGCTACTTGAAACTTTTCTACCAATTAGCCATCATAAAAATACTTTTATGGAGTATTTCAGCATGAAATTGCCAGAAGATGTAGGAAAAGTCAAATGCTGAAGTATATGCAAGTTTCAACAGTAGTACCATATGATTTCCTTGTAGCACAGATTAAAGAAAATTCTACTTAGCTTGGCCTGGGAAAGAAAGTTACCAGATGCTTTGAAGAACAAGAAGAGATGACCCTAAATCGAGAGGCTTTGATGATGCAAGACATTATATAATGTCATTTAGTAAACATTGTACACATTCTTGGCAGCTTTACTATTTCCAATGGGGGCCCCGAGTGGCCAAGTGGTCTAAAGTGCTCACCGTTATGGATGATTGCCATTTCACCTCTGTCTGCGTGGGTTCGAGTCTCGGGTTCGGCCAATGTGGGTATGTGAGAAAGCTTGCCAGTAGCTTCTCGTGGGTTGGTAGTTTTTTTCTGGGGTTTTCCCAGGTTCTTTGTCTGCCATTTATACACGCTTTGTCTTTCATCTGAATTTGGATAAATCAGGTTTCTTTCTTTGTCTTTTCCCTGCATTTTGGATAACTCTAGTTTCACTCTGTCTTTCCCAGAAAGTTGGGAAAAATCATGTTTCACTTTTTTTCTTTTGCCTAAGTTTAGAAAAATCATGTTTCTTTCTTTGACTTTTGGTAATATTCATGTTTTTGAAAACTTGAGAAGTATTAATAATTTAATTAGGGAGTTTAATTTATTCTAAAATGCAGACCTAAGTACTAAGTGTTTATTTGCATTGGATTGACTTCCACTGTGTTTAGTGTTTAGCATTGATTTACTGTATAAATGCTAGTTTATGTATTTACGAGGTGATCAAGGTCAGGGTTTTTCAGTAAGTAATTTGAGAAGATCCTTTGTTTAGAAAGAGCTGAATCATTTACTTTTTAAAAGCTCTTCAAAAGGTAATAATGTGTAATGGTGGTCATACTGTTTGCAGTATGATTAGTAATGGTTAAATTTCATTATGCATTTTAAAAGCGTCTTTGTTTCTTGCTACAGTCCTCATAAAACATTTCTGTTATGCTTCCTGAAGATCCCTTAGAACTTGTAATCAGTGTATCATAGCCAGATGTGAAGGCAGATTTGAAGAAGCATTGTTACTAATTCATTGTCTCGAAACTATTATTTCTGATACAAAGTAAAGCTGATCTTTAAAATCTTATTATCATTACTGCTTTTTAATCGATGGTCATGTGAACTTGGCATTTTATAACATTTACTGGGTCTTAGATGAAAATGGTGCAAATCTGAAATCCAGTATGGCTGTCATGACTTGTAATTATGTTGTGAAAATTTCATAAAAATGGAATCAAAATGATCAAATTATCAAGAGTTGAATTTTGCACTTGTTATATAATAAATTCTCAATCATATAATAAATTCTATGCCCATCTCAGTTGTGGAAGGTTTTCCACAGCCACACAGTTACTGAATGTTTCAGACTTAACTGATGATCAGATAAAATTGGTTAGGGCTCCTTTGGAATCTCATTTGTATGATAGTGCAATTCTCTGTGATGGGTCAGTTATGATTGACTGATAAGAGGGTCTCTTAGCTTCAGATATGCCACATAATAGAATCCAGGGGGATGTTTACTCTTATTTTATAACCAGCATCAGGCACTTCAGGAACCTGGGACCTTGGATCTATGAGAAAATGTTGTGGAGAGTATGTTGTGGTACAACATCAAGTCATGTTTTACTGAAGGTTGTCTCCAAATCAGAGGGCAAATTGGAAATCACTGAAATGCATTAAAGAGATCACAAAATAATTCAGAAAGAAAGAAATCTCCGCTCGGTAATATAAACCCTGCATATTGAAACTGTTAGTGAGTGTCGAAATCACTCAGTTGTAAGCACTAATTCCATTAGCTCTTTAAGGCGCATCTTTTATATATCAGGAAAGAAATCATCAGATTACAGCATGTATTTTTAAGGGATCTGTTGCCAATAACTTATAAATTTGCTCAGTTATGGAGTATATTTTAATGAACTGTCATCTTTACATTGTAAGTTGGTGTTTCATGTTATGTGCTGTGTAATTTTGGCCCATTCTGTTATGGCTTGCATTATGCCGTATGTTGGCAAATAAAGAGGGCAGTTTGAACCTGAACTGTGGGTTTTCTGTGAAAAGAAGGTTGATGAAATGAAAATCACTTTTGGGTAATGCCAAATCTCGACATATCTGGCAGTCTTATTCATCTGATTTTTTATGTGCAAGTGTTAGTTAATTAAGTAGGTAATGTGCTATACCAAATTGGCAGTGAAGCAATTAGCCATAATTTATCCCAAGGTAAAAGGCAGGTTAAAAAAAAGGAAAAAGGAAACTTAAGAGATCTAGATAATGATCATCATCACATATTTTTGTAGCTTTCACAGACAAATAGACAAAATGCATGAAGACATTTCTAAATGCATTAAATTTACACAAAGCAATTTAATTTTATGCTTTTTAGTCCATGGTTGACAGCTTATTGCTCTTACTGTAAGCACACCTGTGCTGGGATGTTTGCACAATGCTGTCAGTTCAAGTTCCAGATGTTCCATGCATATTTGGAATGGTATTGCTTGGTCACTGTGAGAACAATCAAATCGAGACATATGATCGAATGCACCAATAATTAGCAATACTTTAAAAAAACATGTTTAGCATCTTGATGATAAAGACAGTCTGGTAGCATAATTTTTTTTTAAGGCATAATTTTTTTTTTTAAACAATGTTCATGAAATAACATCATCCAATTTTAAAGAATGCAATTAGTTCTAAACCAGGGAGTAAAATATCTAATTTATAGAGCTTTGGAATGCTGGAAGTTGTACTATCATTTCCAAAATTGTGATGTGCCTCATATAACATTTTATGCGGGATAACATACAACGCAAAAGAAAGAATATTGTGCTTTGAGTTTTAATCATACACCGTTTTGTATGCCTCCATGGACAGTTCTCTTGTTTTATATTTGCCCATGAACTGTACTCAGTTTGTATTTCCCACGGACTGTACTACTGTTTTTTATTCAATAGAATTTGTTAAGCACATACCTTGTTAGCATGAATAAACATTAAACAACTTGAAATAGGCAGTGGAATTTGATAGGAATATTTATATTCGATGTGTAGATGACTTTGTTAAATTTTCAAGCCATGCCGTCAAGTTTTCAATTTTGTTGTTGCACATTTATTAAATGTTGTTAGCACAATTAAGCAAAATCCACTCGACATAGATAAATGAAATTTAGTTGTGTGTGTTTGCAGTGTATACACCTGTAGTTGGTCTGATTAGATTTTCATTTAATTATAGCAGTTTTTACAATTTCTAAACTTTGTACAAGTTTTTTTTTTTATATAACACTTTTCGTGTGCATGTCTTCACTGGTGGCATATGTGTACATATTTGTAAATAATATAAAAGTTGACTTATCAGCGAGTACATATACCATATGTACTCGCTGATAAGTCAAACTGCAAATAAACAAAGATCCTACAATAGCATAATGCACCTGGAGATCAATATTCTATATTGTTTGTTCTACTGATTACTCCTAACAAACTGCACATAGATCTGCTGGTGCATTATGTAACTGCAGATCTGGGTCTGTGCAGTTCGCAGTTGGACTCGACTCATAAGTGAGTATATAAGGTATGTTGCATGAAATAAGAGTAGTTATTTGTGATATTCATACCTTCTACATAGCCACTAATGTATTGAGGTACCATGCAACTCCCACATACATACTGTCTAGGAACCTTTAGGTGATGATGTTGTTTACGGAGCATGTTTATTTTATTGCAGATGAATGAAGGACGAAAGGGCCAAGTCATATTACCAGATGAACGACGATTAGACATATTAATACAGGTAAGTTTGCATCTTTAATCTTGTAATTTAAAAGGCACTCTGCAGATACGCTCATAGCTGTAGGTGTAGACCATCTGTTGAAGCATACAGTAGTAAAATCAATAGCTGTTCAGTACATATCAACATTCTCTTTGAGTGTTCAATTTGTATTTGAATGCTTGAAATACAGTTTAAATAATTTAAGTCTTCGGTGAACAAAGAAGTAAATTCTGATTCAAAGAGATTAATACATTTTGTATGTATGAAATGAATATAATTGTCATATTCAATTTATCACATTACAAACAGATCCGCTTAGTTGAACAAACAGCAAAATGGTGTAGTGGTATGAATTTTGCAGTGAGAATGGATTGACTTAGTTGCACAAGATAAAACAGCTAAGATGCAGAGATGCCAACAATCCCAATTTTGGCCATGTCATAAACATTTTTGGCCCTAATTTGTGCTATTACAATCACTTATATCAGCAGGGGTAATTTTAGCCACTGTCCTGCTGGCCCATGGCCTGTATTTTGAGGTGGGCCAGTTAATACTAACACCTGCAGACCCATAGCACCAGTTAAATTTTCCAAGTTATTATCAAAGAAATTATGTTAATTTGTTTACTGGTACTTTTCATCTGATAGTATTTTCCAGTGCAAAGTATGTTCCATTGTTTTGTCATGTTTTCATAATACATGTACTGCAGTTTAATGCATTGATAACAACATTTTTATTTGAATGGGAGGGTGCATTGATTTTCTGCAGGGTCAGTTGATTTTATATGAACTAGCCCAGCTGGCTGATGGGAAAATCTGTTAAGTCAACCACTGTATCAAATATCCATTTTCTAGTCAGACAAAATGTTATACAGTAGAAACTGTCATGAGCGACCACCTGTCATATCCAACCACAATCGTAATGCACAGATCGATTTTATTATATAAACACTCTGTTATGAGCGACCACTGCTGAACGCGACCAGCGACCGTGATGTCTTGGCAGAATATGCATTTCAACACTGCTATGAATGACCGCATCGCAAAAACGAGGATACACTCCACCGACCTTAATTTAATACTTGTAAGAACAACCGCTCATACCATTCTAAATAAAAAAAAAAAAATAAAAAAAAAACGCTGGCTGCCGATGTCTGAATATTTTAGATATGCTTATAGTGTTTTATAGTTTCTGTCGTAAACCAGACTAAAGTATATGTAGATTATTTCCTGGTCTGGTTCCCTGCTTCGTATGCTCACTGCGTTGTTCTCCGCTATTCGTATAGGGAGCATACAAAGCAGTGAACCAGGCTAATTATTCCCACACTTAGCCTGCTTCCTGGCCTTAATCGCAGGACCCGACATCAATGTGAACGACTGTATTGCGAGAACAGACAGACACCACTGACCTGTATATAATCAATTGTTAAAACGACCGCTTGATTAGTAACGACTGTTCTGATCAAAAACAAGCGTAAAAGGAATATTTAAAAAAAAAGGATTGTTGCTGCCGGTGATGGATGCTACAGTCTGTAAATCAGGCTAATGTACATGTCACGAACTGTCATCGTGGTGCCAAAGTTGACGTAGTGGTCACATATATTGTTTGTCTTTAGAGTTAATCTGTATTGCTGGGGGTGAATAAGGTCATTGTCTGTTAAACCAGCAAGAGAGAATCATTTGTGGGATTCGATTGATAGTGTTCAAGACTTGTGATGTTTGTTGTTTTTACCCCCGATGTTAAGTGATTACAGCCCAATCACAAAGCTGTTGTCTATTCAAGTTGGTGCGACCGGGTTACACACTTAACTTATAGAGTTAATCCTAGTACGTCATCTTTGAATGAAGCCATTGACTTTTGTCTCTGAGTAAATGGTTCTGTTTCTGGATTAGATAATTGTTTCTTTTTATTTCATTAATTGTTAGATATGCAATGCACATGAATAGTTTTTTCATATTTTCCCACAGCCCAGTCAAAACTGTCTTTACGTTAGATATTACAACTGAGCACTAATAATTTTAACACCTAGAACCTTAATGACAATGGATGACCCTCCAACTAAAAAGAGACAAATTTTAAGACTGGAGAAAATAATTATTGTAACTGAAAGAAGTGAAAAGAGCAGACCACTCGCAAAAAAGAGGTTTAAACGTCGGTAAAACAAATTTAGGTTGTTATAAAGAAAAAGAAGTAATTCAGAAATGATTTCATATGCCGAAATATGTGATCTTCAAATGTAAATGTGATTTCATGTTTAATGACAGAAGTATATCTTTATTGCTATATAATTTTGTTTTTAGATGCATGCATACAATATTTTAGCAAGAAATATTAATAAAGAATAGAATATATGTACAGTGATTGTGGTTATTTTTCTTGAAATTGTTCTGAATCTGGACCTTGGAAACTGGTCTTTTTGTACAAGCCTGCTGTGAGAGACCACCTGTCTTGAGAGACCGCTTTTTGTTGGCAGAAGGGGCGGTCTCTCATAAAAGGTTTTACTGTATAGGTGAAGTGCAACCGAAACACCCATCCATCTAATTCACTGAAATGCTTGTAATGTCTGATTGTAATTCATTTGTGAAAGCCTACCTAGGCAATTCTATCTCGAAAGGAATTGAATTATTAACCAATCCAAACTTGTATCAGCTTACTGCTCTAATGCACATGAGAAAGTTTGATAAATGACAATGAAGTGAAAGGAAGCAGTAAGGATTATACCTTGATGGAAATACGTGAACTACACAAATTAAAAACCCCGATACACAAAGTATCCAATCTTGATGAGTAGCATCCCTTTGCAGTCTTTTTCTTGATGGATTTCAGCATGGCAAATATTGGGAAAGAAGAAAGCAGGACGTACATTTCAACCAAAACTCACATTGAATCAGTTAGATTTAATGTTTAAATAGGTTGATGGATAAAAGATATAAATATTCCAGATTTTATGTTTAGATTCAGATTTTTCAGTCTGAACATTCCTTTTTGACATCGGTAGAGGTTGGCATCTCAGAAATTGCCAATGGTATATTGCTTGACATCTTGTGAGATTGCTTTGCTCAAGTCAAGCATTTTAAATCCAGTCAGGTATTGGTCAGTATGACATTATTTAAAATAGATGGATCTGATAAAGGTAAGGGTGGGACCCAGATTTCATTATCGAACAGCTTTTATTAATGCAGTTTGACATTATCAGCAATCAAGAATATAATTAAGTTAGAGATCATGTCAGTTTGAAATTATTAGTGCACAAAAGAATGTGTAAGCCTTTCAATTTTATTAAGTCAGATTTAGTAGAAACATTTACATGAAGAAAACCTAGTAGATACTACAGTACTAGTGGTTGGAATTAATTACAAAAGTATCGTTTTTGCTGTACTCTTTTGAGGTCATGTGGCCTAAATCCATGGTATAGTGGTCAACATAGTGCATAAACTGTAAGGCTGATGAAAAAAGAAGGTTGGTCAGGTACTCTGTAATGGGAAGTATGTTTTCAAATGCAGTTGCCATAAGCACTAAGGGGTATATGATGTGATTATTATACACTGGGAAAGGGGACCATGAGATAAACAAAGACTTTTGTGTTTTGTTTGTCGAAAAGGAAACAGACTCTGGCACAATGGTTAAAGTTCTTGTAAGTGTCATGTGAAGAATGGAAAGCATACAAAGAAAGAAATACTGACATTAGGGAATGAATTCTGAATAAAATTTTTACTTAAATAACTTGAGTCAGAAACTCAGGCAAATGTACTGCTAACTCCCAACCTGGTGTAGAAATGAATGCACCCCCACCCCTTAAACACCTTGAAACACCATCAGCTATGATGTATTGATCTATGACTTGTTCAGCTATAAATATTTCAGAATTCTTGTCTAAGAATGAAGGAGCTCTGTCTGAACTTTTGTGGAGTTGACACACCATAATTAAGATTCTTCCTAAGTGTATATGCATTAATTATAGTACTTAAAAATTAAATTTGTTCCCTTGAAAAATGCTTGAATTTCCTCATGAAATATCTATGTAAACCATGAGGGATTATGGGATAGTATGGATGGGGCTGAACTTGTATTGCATGCAGTCCAAGCCCTTTTTAAGCAAGTGAAAACAGTAAATAGCTTCAGTGCAAGAAGATAAGGTTAGGTCAAACATGAGTCGCAAACAGTCCAACTAGGAAATCAAAGTCAGAAGCAGTAATGGTGAACAGGTTCATGAATTGTTTGAGTTCTGCATCTTTTCGTTGAAGGTGTGCTATCACAATCAGTCAAAGCTAATCTTTCAGGAAGGTGCTGTCTCATCTAATGATCATACCACTGCGTCTAACAAAACTTGTGCTGCATTGCTTACACTGCACATACTGTGTAATGGTGCAGTATTGGTGCAGCATTTTCTTTTGCATCTTTTTTTAGTTGCACATTTTTTTTTTTTTTTCAGATAAAAGAGAATGAAATAAATTGTCAAAATTGATAATAATAACAATGACTTTATTTAAGGAAGAGCCTGATCTAATCATTAACCCATCTTCCATGAGGTCGTTACAATTACCATACATGTATATGATACACAGTTTTTATAATTTGGGGTGCTTTTAAGACAGTAAGGCTGTTAAAATAGATGATTGATATACAGCTACAATAAAACAGGTACAAGATGTGTACCATAGGTACTCACTTAGAAGTCGAAGTCCAACTTCAGACTGCACAGATCCAGATCTGCTGTCGCATAATGTGCTGACAGCTCTTTGTCTGTGCAGTTTGTTAGGAGTAATCTGTAGAACAAGTAAGATACACCCTTGTCTGCAGGTGCATTTTGCTATGGTAGATCATGATCTTTGTTGTTTGTAGTTTGACATGACTTAAAAGCGAGTATAGACATATACAGTATTCATAAATACTGTATTCATAAAAATAACAGCAGTGAATAAGTCATTACTTGTGAGTACATGAAGGTACATGTATATTGTTTTAAAGAAGACCAATAGTGAATTACACAGAATCATCAGAATAATTGTTTCTGTAGATGCGAAGATACTTCTTACAACTGTTGCATGACTAGTTTTGCTCAAGAAAAAAGTGAAATTCTTCATATAAAATTCAAGATGCTCTTTATGTATATAGAATTCTGTTTGAGATGGATCATTGTTCATGTATATTACATATTCTATGTATTTAAAATTACTTGTAAGATAATCAGGAGCCAGTTCTTGTTAGGATTTATATACTAGTAATCCCATTTAAACTTAAGTTCTTGTTTTAAATGGAAGCCACCTAAAGGTTTGGAAAAGATTTGTTGATGGTATATCTTCATAAGCATAAGTATCAAGAAATAACTATAGCTCAGGGTTCCCACGCTACTGGGAAATCGGGAAGAAGTCGGGAGAAATGATAATTATTTTTCCCAACCGTGAAAAGTCCTTGAATTTTGCAAATATTGATGAAAGTCGGGGAAAAACCCGGGAATTTTCCACCACCACTTGACACCCAAAACAATCACGTAATTGAGTCATAACTAAACTGATCATGAGTTAAATTTACTGAGTTCTAACCAGAATATTCAGAGGGTACAGTATGGATCATTTGGGTGCTTGCAATAAACGTATGCTGGGTCAATCCAAATGCTCAGTGGATTAGATTCGTCTAGTAGACTAATATTTTCAAAGTCAGCTCGATATCCATATCTTTCCTTACCTGGAAGGTATGAAAACCAGTCTAGCATCTCAAGAGGCCAACATGGTGGTGGCAAAGCGTAGCCGCTTACTGGATGGCCTAGCAAACTTTAAACGTTGTTAGGTCGAGTGATACATGGATGAAATCGATATGAAAATTACTTATTTTCACAGAAATTGTGAGTATTAAAATCATTATGTTTTTAATCTGCTGAAAGACAAGATAAAACTACGGCATTGATGAAATGTGACCTGGTACTTGCAATTTGCATCACTAGTCACATAAGTACACAAATCTAATGACCCACATTTTCAAATGTTGTAGAGAAAAAAATAAAAAGAATATTAAATGAAAGTCGTATACTGGTTGTAATAAAAATACAAAAAGAACACAAAATTCTCCATATTTATATATTCCGAGAACAACTAATGGAGTTTTGTTGTCTTATGTGACTATCACGTTGACGTGTGCTCTCTGCTTGATAAATCAGACTGGCCAGATTGCTGGTTTTTACAAAAAGTATCTGACTTTCATTTAATATAATTGAATTTCTGTACAACAATATTATAAAGAAGTGTGTTGTTGATATCACATAACTATTGGACCTCCAATGTTGTCATTTTAGATTTGTGAAGTCATGTGACTAGTAATGCAAATGGTGAGTACCGGGTCAGGTTTCATCTATGCCATACTTTCGTCTAGTCTGTCAGCAGATTAAAGACATAACAATTATAAAACTTGCCATTTCTGAGAAAATAAATCACTTTCCTATCGATTTCATGCAGGTATGAGTCGATATAACATAAGTGTAAATTTTCTAGGCCCATTGGTAAGTGACTACCATATGTCGCTACCGCACGGTGGTGGCAAATTCCTAATTTTCAATATGAAGTTGCAGTGACCCCACGCCCCAACCTAAATGTCCAAATATGAAAAATGGGGTGGTAATATTCGGAGGAAACTCGGATTAGAAGACAGACTGCTATTCGTTTTAAGCCAAATTTGTAGTTCAGATTGTTGAATCTTGGAGCTGAAATGAGAAATTGTTGTCCCTTGTATTATATATTAAAAAACGATATGATCTCTGTATCAGTACAGGTTTGGGGACTGGTTTAACAAATTACAAGAAGACAAGTTGATTTTACAGAAAATTCATTCCTTGTTTATACAACAGTATATAATTTTGAAGGTCTTTTGTCAAAATTTAAATCAACCCTTTTGAAAATGTTTTTTAAATGATAGATTTTTAACCAGGTCATCTTAAGGAGATTAGACTGTTTGAAACATCATGTTTAGGATTTTATTGGCACAGATAAATTCAGGGTTAAACTCTTTTCATTACAAGATTCTAATTATTTGCTTTTATTGTTTTTTTTATACTGTAATAGGAATGTTACTTTCTACGAGATGCACATATATATATATATATATATATATATATATATATATATATATTGCTATAGAACTCTTTAGAATTAAAGGTTTGAAAGGAAACAAAACATAATTTATGTTCATTGTGTTGTTCCCACTTAGCAACATAATGCAGGTCAGCAAAGTAAAGTTAGAATTTTTATTCTGTACATTGAAATGACTTTACATGCCAATTTATAGGAATATGATTAAACTTGTTTCATGTAATACATTTAGTGGTTTTGTACATGATCATCTTTTCTGACTTATATGTTTTAGAGTCTTGAAAGAGAAACATCTTTAGATTCAGAAAATGCATATTTTATAATCTAAAATGTTCTTTAATTCCATTCAGTAATGGTCATATGTGAACCTTGAAAAAATTAATTTCATCCTGGAGAAAACCCTGGAAATGACCTTGAAATTTATCTTTAGAAAAGCGTGGGAACCATGTATAGCTGCTTGCTCTCTTTTGAAATTTCATTAGTTTTGATTTTCAGCACCATGTTGTCCCTAACAGAACAGCAGTAATATTTTGGCATTGTGGAATGTGTTTCTCTGTTCTAGAAGATAACATTTTATTCTGTTCAAGGGTCAAACCTCTGAATTTACTTATTTTTGTACCGGTAATGACCATTTAGCTTATGTTTTCCAGGTCAAGATGTTGCCAATCATGATGCGAAGCAGTTTTTCCACACTATTCTACATTCCTTGCAAGCATTACTTGGAAGTTTTATTTCTCCACTTTTAATTGGGCTCAACTACATATTATCATGACTTTTAACATGGCACCATATATCTTTATACCATTGTACTCACACCATTAATTTATTTTAACCAATTTCAGACTTAATTTAGTGCTAGGCCAGAACATACATAATGTATGTTCTTCTTATAATTCTAGGGTGTGCAGCTAACAGTTTTTCATCTTTCCATGGACTGTCTTGAAACTTGGTAAATACTGTTGACAGGGCACATATCATTCTGTCATCACACCTTGATACATGTTACCCGATTTATGCCCCTTTTGGGTGTTAAATTTAGAGCAGATTATAGGGAAAGTTTAGTCATGTAATACCTGGTAATTTAGAAAATATTAAGTATTATTTTATACAAGTTGAAAAATGAAATGATAATGTTAAATATGTTAAATGTTGTTAATAGTACCATTCCTACACAAGGCTTACAAAGCACTTAGATCTGCATTTCACATGTGTGTCACTAGGTACAAATATCTACTATACTATGTGTATTTAGGGGCAGTGTTACATGACAAGGTGTCACATGTGTGCTATATTAGTTAAAGAGCCTGCAGGCTGGTGGTAACTGTAAGTGCTTAGTTAGGAAGATTTAAATTTCATGAGGAGAAGTAAATGGCCAGGGCATACAAATCACATGATTCTACTAAGATAAGTCCTTATGGAAACTGGCTACCTGTAGTGTACAGATGTTAGGGGACACTATTGAACTCAGTTAGGAAGCACAGTAATGCCTCCAACCCTAAGTTGAGCTGACAATCAGTAATTTTAATTATATTAAGAAGTATTAATCTGTGGATAAGTCAGTGTCAGTGTAGGATTAGAAATAGAGTGTTACAACCAAGTCATAGAGGATTAGTTAAGTCAGTCAGTTCTGGTGCTGAGGTCTGTTCAGTACAGGGATATCATGGATGAAGTCATAAGTGTATAATATGGGAAAAAAGGACTTTTAATAAGTTACAGAAAGCAGACATGATGAAATTCAATAGAATATAATGTGATGATGTTCGTCCTTCGGTCTCGAAGACGACCATGACTTCAGTTCTGGGCTGGTCTGTGAGTGCTTTGAAGAGTCTAGGGCAATGAGGACAGGGAATTGCTGGGGGCTGGATGGACTGAAGGTCGGCGCTGGCTCTGCTCATCCTCTGCTGGCGTTTCTGCTTGGCCTCGTTGATCCGGTGCTCTTCAAATGCAGCTGTGCCTGAGTTGATCTGGTGATGCCAGGCAGCGCGGTCTTCGGCAAGCTGCTCCCAGCTGTCTGGGTCAATGCCACAGGACTTCATGGAGGCTTTGAGTATGTCCTTGAACCGTTTCTTTTGGCCTCCTCGGGAACGCTTGCCTTCAGCAAGTTCCCCGTAGAACAGTCTCTTTGGGAGGCGCTCATCAGGCATATGGCAGACATGACCAGCCCAGCGGAGTTGTGACCTTCTGAGCATGGCATAGACGCTTGTCATCTCTGCTCTCTGGAGGACTTCTGTGTCAGGAGTCTTGTCCTGCCATTTGATGTGGAGCAGTTTTCTGAGGCAGTGCATGTGGAAGGAGTTCAGCTGTTTTGCATGGCGACTGTACACCATCCATGTCTCACAGGTGTACAAGAGGGAGGGCAGTACTACTGCGTGGTACACCTTGAGCTTGGTTGGCAGGCTGATTCCTCTTCTGTTCCACACAGTATTGTGAAGTCTGCTGAAGGCTGCACTTGCAGGAGCAGTCCTGAGAGTGACCTCTTCATTGATGGAGACTGTGCGCGACAAGGTGCTGCCAAGGTAGATGAACTTGTCAGCAACAGCGAGCTTCTGTCCATCGACAGTAATGCTGGGTTCGGTGTAGGGGACTGAGGGTGCAGGCTGATACATGATTTCGGTCTTCTTCGTACTTATTGCGAGTCCGAAGTCTGTGCAAGCTTTGGAGAACCGATCCATACTTTCTTGCATGTCAGACTGAGTACCAGCATTCAAAGCGCAGTCGTCAGCAAAGAGGAAGTTGCGGATGGTGTCTTCCTGGACTTTGGTCTTAGCCTGCAGTCTTCTCAGGTTGAAGATGTTCCCATCAGTCCTGAACCGGATGTCGATGCCAATGTCACCCTCACGGAAAGCATTGGTCAGCATCGCTGTGAACATCATGCTGAACAGGGTTGGGGCAAGAACGCAGCCCTGCTTGACACTGTTTGTCACTGGAAAGGGCAGGGAGAACTCTTCATCATCCTGTACTCTGGCGAGCATGCCATTGTGGAACAGTCTGACCATGGTGATGAACTTCTCAGGGCATCCGAACTTTGCCATGATCCTCCACAGACCTACGACTCACAGTGTCAAAAGCCTTTGTGAGGTCCACAAAAGTGGTGTAGAGGCTGACGTTCTGCTCTTGGCATTTCTCCTGGAGTTGCCTGGTTGTGAAGATCATGTCCACGGTGCCCTGCTCCTGCCTGAAGCCGCACTGACTCTCTGGTAGCAAGCCTTGCTCCAAGTGGACGGTCAGTCGATTTAGCAGAATTCTGGCCAGTATCTTCCCTGCGATGGATAATAGGGAGATGCCACGGTGGTTGTCGCATACTTGATGGTTCCCCTTCCGCTTGTAGAGATGGACAATAGAGGCATCTTTGAACTCCTGCGGAATCTTCTCCTGGTTCCACACAGACTGGAAGAGGTCAGAAAGCTTCTGCATCAGTCGGGGACTACCAGCTGCATAGACTTCCACTGGGATGGAGTCAGAACCCGGGGCTTTGCCACTGGATAGACTTTTAATTGCCTTCTCTACTTCGTTGAAACTTGGCGAATCTGAGAGGGAAGCGTTGGTTAGGACCTGGGGCAGGCAAGCGATGGCTTCAGCGTTGATGGAGGAAGGACAGTTGAGGACACTGTCAAAGTGTTCTGCCCAGCGCTTGAGAATCTCCTCCTTATCAGTGATCAGCGTGTTCCCATCTGCACTGAGGAGGGGGTAAGATCCTGATTTAGTGGGACTTAGATTGTCTTGAGCGCCTTGTAGAACCTCTTCATGTCATTGCGGTCTGCATACGACTAAATTGTGCAGGGTAAACACATGCACAACCAAACACTAAGTCATAATACAGAGTTTGATAATTCTTATAATTGCAGCTAGTTCTTTAAATAATTGATGAATTGCCCAGAAACATTGCAGACATGAGGCCAATATAGACACATCGTTATGTCACCATCCTCTGGTGTATTATTCCAGAGTTATTACCATTTTTGAAGTTAAATGTATGTACAGATACACCACCGATTTTCCGGCAACGGATGGTCCAGTACCTCTTTTAGTCCGGACAAAAGTGGGAGAGGGCACTTGAAATTCCCAACACTGCCAAATTAGTTTACTGGGCGTGCACTCAGATTATTTACACTGCAGTTGTTGGTGTTGATATTTGTATTTTGTGCAATTCTTTGCTTATTTTACTTGCATTTAACCCATGCTATGGCTTCTAAGAAAGGTGCAAGTGTCAGTGGTGGTGTCAAGCATAAACACCAGTCAATATCGATACAAGATAAAGTAGAACTGTTGAAAAAACTGGACCGTGGTGTTCCCGTGCGAAAGATGTGTGACACATATGGTATTGGTTCATCAACTGTTTACGATATAAAGAAGCAGAGGGACAAAATATTGAAATTCTATTCAGACAGTGATTCCAAGAAGCAAATGAACATTAGAAAAACTATGAAAGATGGTAAGAGTACTGAGCATGACTGAGTGATGATGGAATGGTTTCGCCAGCGTCGCAGTGATGGAGTGGACTTGTCGGGTAGGATGGTAATGGATCAGGCTCAGTTCTTTCATAAAGAACTTAAATTAGAACATGAGTGTGACTATAGTGAAGGATGGCTTCAAAGGTTCAAGAAGCGTCATGGAATTTCAATGCATAAAGTGTGTGGAGAAAAACGGTTCGCAGACCACGAAGGAGCTGTCCAGTATGTGGACGAATTTCATAAGCTTGTAGTTGATGAGCATCTCAGTCCTGAGCAGGTGTATAATGCAGATGAAAATGCATTATATTGGCGATGCACACCTAGAAGGACGTTAACAATGGAGGACGAAGAAGGGTTCACAGGATTCAAAAAGTCTAAGGATAGAGTTAGCATCTTAGGATGCTCAAACACAGCAGGCATGCACAGACATAAACCACTTGTGATAGGAAAAAGTAAATGCCCAAGAACAGTAATTAAAAAACTGTTTCATTTATACCTGTATTGTTGAATTATTATTAAGGGACCTCGGTTGGTCCGACAAAACTGTTAATCCGGCAAGGCTTTGGAACCAAGGGTGCTGGAAAATCGGTGGTGTACCTGTACCATATTTGATAATTCCTGTGCAGCTGGTACCACAGCTTTGTGCTGAAACTTCACAGGCATTATTAACATCAGGCAAACATGTTTTATTGTAATACTCCAGTGATTTTGTTAGAGTTACGGGTAAGCCGTCTGTTTTTTTTAAATTCCAGGTGAAGTGTCTGTTTGCATGGTTATACATACATGCATACTAGAATTTGTATACTGTGGTATTTCTGAACATACCATGAGAAATACCACGGTATACCCCAGTCATATTGTGGACCAGGAATTTAATCTTCTGGGGCAGGTGCTTGACACTTTGTTTTAAAAAAATTCGTTGGTCATTAGCTGGAAAAAATATCTTGCTCTGATTTATTGCAAAACAACATCATATTAGATCAGTTGTGTTGTTGTTGTTGTTGTTGTAGAGCTTAACACCATTTTTCAGCACACAATAGGCTATACATGGCGGCCAGTATTAATGGTGGAGGAAGAACCCGGGAAAACCCCAGAAAGAACCACTGACCCACGAGAAGCTCCTGGCAAGCTTTCTCACATACCCACATTGGCTGAATCCAAGATCAGTTGTGTTATTTGAAATAAAATTAATTATCTTGAGATAAAATATTTAAGCTCAAAAAAGAAAATCAGTCCCCTCCCCCCAATTAAATGGTCAATTCCTTTTAGTCCGTATATGTGCTATGTCTGTGTTTGTTGTATACATTGCTACCGGATGATTAAACTTACACTGTAACACACACCAAGTAAAATACATTGTGCTGAGACACTGAAGCTTACAATTTACTAGCTGCTTTAGTGATATTACATGCTGGGAAAATTTGAGTGGGATGCCAACATCCAGGCAAGATATTTATCAGAGAGGGTCAGTAAATATAAAACACACTGACTCACCATATGAGAAAATATTTAGTGGATTTGAGAAATTACGTAAATTTTAAATAGACAACAAGTGCTTTCCTGAAAATGTTAGGATGATTTGGAGTCTTAAAAGAAATAGATGTGCTTAACACATTAACACATGCTTGTAAAGAACTAAAAAAAACCCCTGACCTTTTTTGCTATAAAATTTTTTTTCCAAAAATTTGGATTTGGCCCAAATAACTTTCAGCACATCCCATTTGGCCACCATGTTGAATGTAATTAAAGGATCATATAATTATATTTGTAAGATTCAAAAGTAATTTGTGACAGATACAACTGTGTGGTTAAAAAAATGTAATAATTTCAAAAATTTGTCATGTTAAATGAAAACATCCTGTTAATATCACAAAATTCGTAAGAAGATTATTGGGGAATTTCTGTATATTCCATATTGATGGAAACTACCAAAGCACTGGTACAGTGAAAAAGTATCATGTTACATACCACCAGAAATAAATACCACTGTAAACTGGTACATTGGTAATACTGTGTGGCTCTAATGCATACATTCTGCCAACACAGTATTGCACATTTCTGTTTGTACCACTAATTGAAGAAGAGGAAGGGGTGCATCCCTGTCGTATGGACAAATGTTTGGTCTTAAAGTTAGTTCATTGTTTTATAGTTGTTGTAAAGAGCCTGTCAGGATGTATGCTGTTTTATTTCTTTGGGCATATTGCTATTTAAGTGTCTATATTTAATTTTCATTTCAGCCCAGACTCTTTGTTCATGAACTTTTAGACATTGCAGCATCTTATTTCAAGTTGAAGGAAAAGGAGTACTTTGGTCTAGCCATTCTGGATGAAACGTGAGTACATAACTAGAAATTAAACACAAATTCTCATATACACTGAGACCTACTCTATTGAGTCTGACATTTAATGAGACCTTGGATATAATAAGTAATTTATAAACCCTCAACCCTCAAACCATTTTTTCCATAATGAAATGTATTGACAAATATTAAAAATATAAAGGGTTGGATATAACAAAATATCTGACTTTTTTTAAGCTCTACTGGTCATAGATCTAAAGAGCTTCTGGGATGGCCTGTTGTCTGTCGTTTGTTTGTCAATTAGCAGAAGTTTGTTATTGTCACTCCTAAATTTCTTGGAGAATTGCCAAGAAACTAGGTGTACACACATTCATCTCCAGGTCCGGTTGGTTCTAAATAAAATGGTGCTGATCAAACATCCAGTTTGAAAATCTTGTTTTTGCTTCTCCGCCAGAATTGATGGTCATGTTGATGTAGGATTTTCACCAAAAGACTTCTTATATTTGGTTGGTTTTAAATGCAAATGGTACCAGTCTTTTATCTGATACGGCTGCCATGTTGGCTAACTTAATCTTGTCCCCCAAGAACATGATGCTTTAGCAGGAAAGTCAACAATTACATTTATTTGACATCATGTCATATTGATTTTAGTATGTCTTATGCTAGGTTCGATGATTGCTTTCCTCAAATGGATTTTTAAAAAAAACCCAACCAAATATTACATTAAGATGTGAGATCTAGCAGGATCATCGTTGAGAACCATGTCATGGAATGATTTTTTAATTGTGAAAAATGAAACAATCTGAGTAAAACTGAATCAGACTAGACATTCTTTCCAAATATCAGTACAATTTCTACCCATGGGCACGAATATCTCAGTAGGAACCAAGGCATGTTTTTCTTGATCATGACCTGATCTTTGACCTAAATTTATATGCCTGACCAAAATGAGGATTTAGTCCCACAACATGTAGGATCCACATATTTCTTTCATGGTCCATTCTGTGAGGTGCAGTTGCAGGTTTCATGCTGATTTCTACAAAATCACACAGAAAAATCAACCAAATGGTTGAAAATTGGGCATTACCTGCATTGCATTGCTTCATTAAATTCCCCCTTCTGTAATCTGAAAATTCATTATTTTCCTCAAAAGGAGGAGGGGAATTTCCCCCTAAATTTCAAATTGTAGAATAGACTCTGTTGTAAATACAGTGGACAGGGCTACAACTCCCAGCAAGTGACCACTAGCATTGACAGCCCCCAGTTCCAAATAAGCTTAATTTAGGTCAAACCTGCCCTTTAAAGTTTCATAGATAAACACTCGTGACTATATGGCTATGGACAGACTCACATAAAACATTTAGTACAGTAGACATAATTTCAGTTTCATGAGTTTCATGAGTATTGTTGTGCCATCTTTCCAGCAAGATAGCTTTTAGGATCATTAGCAAACAGGAAAAAATTTGCTCAACTCTGCCTGCTAAAAGGCTTTAGGGAATCGCATTCTTCATTGGATGAAATCACATTTTTCAGTAGCATAGGCAGGGACGTTTTATATGTAACATGATGGTTGGTGAAAAAAGTTCACTTATTAGTCACTTGAAACCTGTCTTATCTGGTGTCTTTCTGCAAAAAACAATGGAAGATTATCTCACATTGCAAAGTCTGCTTGTATCAGTGCATCCTTCAAGATTATCCCAGTCTTGAGTGTTTCATTGGCATGATTAAAAAGTGTTTTTGAAAAATGTACTGTCAAGCAGCTACACCAACTGAAATTTAAGGCATATCCAAAGGGGTTGTTTTTTTATTAATTTTTCCCCATTTCTTTAGTGTTGTTAGAATGGTAGCACTAGAATTGGAGAAAACCTGGAGCAGGAGCCCAGTCTGATGTTGTATGACTGCTCAGTATCCTCATGATGCATGGCAACTCTTAGTCTGCTCAGACCACATTTGTAGGCTTTGCATTGAATAAAGTTTACCTAATTTGAAATGGTCTCCAAATACTAAATTTGCATTTGATAATGCATGCTTCTTTGGTGTTGTTGCATATCACCAAATGGTGTTTTTGAACTAGTGTCATATTATAATGTTCCCATCCTGAAAGCATGTACTAAAATTAAATTTCACATTACCATACTTCCATCATGAAAGCATGTACAGGTACTTCCTGATATATGTAAGTGTTATGTTCCTGGGACCTCTATGTATATCAGTTTTTACTCAAGTTAGGTTTTAATAGGCTACATATGGTTTTGACATCATGGTGAAAGGTTACTTTAACAAAACACAATAAAAATCCTTAAGATTATGAAAAAATGAAACAGAAATCATTTACATTTACACAGGAGGAGAAGCAGAACTATACGCTGCGGTCGCACTCAGTTTGAAGATTGCAAAACTGTCAGTGCACATATTTATGGTTCATTACATATCTGTGAAAATATGTACGTTGCAGTTTATGTACCTAGGGGAGCACCAATACTAAAATTTAATGTTTTTAAAAAGTATATGGATACTACACTAAGCTTCCCAGGTATATCACTGGATTTCAGTCCAGTACCCAGCTGACTCTGCTAAACGACTGCAAGCTTTTTATCAGTCAAGAACCAACTACTGTACTCTTATAATTTAAACTTTCAAAATGTCTGAGTATGAACATAGTTTATATTGCATACAATCAGTATAATACAGTAATATTTGCTGTGAATTTTGTTGTACATTTTTTTTCCATATTGATACATGATAGCCTTTGTAAGTTTCCTGAGGAATTAAATATGGTACAGAATTTGATATCATCAAATAAGAACTATAGATGTAAAAATTGTCAGTATTTCCTGAAACGGTCAACAAAGTTTAAATCTGGTGCTCAGGTCATGTGCAGTCAACAGTAGAGAGATAACGTATATATACATGTATCTTTAAATGCCACCATATTGCCCAGCTACTGGGTATTCAGTAAGAGAGCAGACATTTGCATTAAATTTCCTGAGACAGGATAACTGTACATTTAAATCCTGGAGAGATCATCAGAACAATTAATAATAGTCAATTCATTCTTCACCTTCAACATTCATTTCACAAGTGTTAAGCTCCAAAATCCAGTATCTGAAGTTTTGACCATGATTGACCATGCAAGGAAAATAAATGCGTTGGCCTAATTCATTGATACAGGCAGTAAAAAGATAGCATCAGTAGAATCGCTAACATAATTTTCCGAATTTTATAAAGTGGTTTGGTGTTAGAATGTTAAATCTCAGATAATTGTGAAATATTAGCTGCAGTTGGAAAGATAGCAGACATTGTCTGCATCAAGCAATATTTATTTAATGACAATTATACGATACCCATTTACATATACCGGTATGTATGTATTTACGATATCCTGGCATCCTACAAACTACATGCTGTTTTGTTGATCGGCATACATGAAAGGGATGTATGCCTACTCTCTCATCGTTTTGCATCAATGTTAACTATTTGTGGATGGAATTTTGCACTGAAGAGATGGAAATAGTATAAATAGTTATAAATCTGCGAACAGGTTCAATTTACATGGTATTTTGCTTTAAATCAGTGTAAAAATAGTTCGATTGTCACAACTGATTTTCAAGCGATTTAGTTTTTCCAGCCTCACTTCCTGCTGGATAACCAGTTTTATTCATGTCCATTGTTATGTACTTGTTAAATTTAAAGTCTTAATGACGCTTTTTCTTATTGGGTTGAGGTTGATTTCATAATAGTAATTCTTTCAGGAATAAAGGAAGAGGGTTGTAACGTGCAATCAGTATGAACAAAAATATTTCTAGGTTACGATTCCAGTTGTACTTTACCTTTTCATTTCCAGATGTATGTTCACTATATTCAGTCTGCCTTTTTAAAGAAATGAAATAAAGCAAGAAAGTACACGAGGTGGTGGCATGTTTTAAAATGTGAAAATATTACATGCATTTCAAAAACTGATTTTTACTGTATGGAGATTAAATGGCAGATGGTACTGAAGAGGCATGTGATGGCAGTGATGTGGATGCCAATTGTGATGAAAGTATAGACAATTTTGTGGATAAAAATGAAATTTTTGGTTGAGGGGATCACGATGTTGACTTGATAGCAATAAATCTGTAAATGATAACTGGCTAATGAGTTTTATTTACTCAGATTTTAATGATGATAAAGTCTTGAGAGTTTTCTAGATAACTGGACTGTTGAGTAACTGCTGGTAATGTTTGCCCATATAACGAGGGAGGAGTAATGATTCATCACCCAAACCAAGCTTTACCATGTCATTATTTTAATCTTATATGGGATCAAGATCTTTGGCAGCATTTAATCAGAGAAACAAACCTTTACAGAGAACAGGAGTACAAAAAGAAACCCCTCCACCCTCTGCAGCAAAATGGACACCAGTTTTCATATTCCAACTATGAAGGCATTTATGGGCTTATTTTTTTTTTGCATGGATGTTTTGCATCTCCTACCCAGGAATAAGTGTTGGACTGAAAAGGCATAGCATCATATTCCATGATAATTTTTCAGTTAAATATGGTGTTACTTGCACCTGCAGAAGAATGAAGCTACACCACCACCAAAACCTGACAAACTCCTGAAAATATGTATGTTCCAAAATATTTGAGTGGGAAGTTCATGTCGCTGTATATGGGTTGTTTTCACAGATGTCATGATTGTGTATGTAAATACTCAGAATGCATCACATGTACGCTGCCATTTTGATTCCCTTACAAACCTTTGTCAACATCAGTCATCACATACATTAAGATAAATATCTGATTTAAGTGTTGATAATGATATTAACTTCATCGAAACGATAGATTATACTTGAAATTAAGTGCCACTATAGAACGAATGACAAAATGAAGCTGGAAGTTCCCTTGCTGATATCAAAAGAATGAATAGTGAAGTTGAGTCACAATCATAAATATTGCTATCAGATAGAAATGCAGTTACCTTGGACAAAATGAATATTGCGATTTTAAAAAAAGTATTTTGTATGATATCCCCAAGATTCTCATCTTGTAAGAGTATTTCCAGACAGTTATCTTTGGGATACATTATCAGTTAAAGAATTAAAATTTCATAGCATGTGTATTATGTCTGAACTTTCATGTACAATGCTTTTTGCGAAAACAAGTACTTGTGCCAAAGACAGATGGCAAACCAATTTTAATTAGTACATGTACACTCAAATATTGTATTTGTGGTGGAGAATATGGGCAGAGGATGATAATGAATGAAAGCATGAACTGTTCAAAGACGCTTCATCTTCAGTGTATTAAAATTAAACGTTCCTAATGGAACATGACTTTGTGACAAATGTCAAAACTGAGTATTGAAATACTTTTAGAAATGAAATTATATATTAACGCTTGGTTAATAACCAAATGATTGATTTCAGCTCATGAAAATTGAAAATCATTACATTTTTCCATTTGTTTGTGCATCCATTTGTTTATGCATCTATTTATTGATGGATCTCTTTGTTTATGAAACATTAACAAAGATTGTTGAAATTTCAATGTTTTATTTGAAGAAGAAAAGGGGAAACTTCACACATTCAGTCTCATATGGTTGACATGCACAACAGAATGTAATGTATTAAGATATTCTTATGCACAAAATGAGATGTGCCTTCATAATTATGTGGGAAGAACAATGTTGCTAGGTGCCATTTTGCATGGCTGAGGAATCAATATGGTAGATATGAAAATGCACGTTTTGTGATATGAAAAATAACAGCTACCCCATGGTGATGCTATTGTTGATGAAAATATGGTGAAATTCAAGGGTAGATTTTCATTCTGACAACGCTTACCTGTGAAAACCCATAAAAATCAGGATTCAAGGATTGATCCCTTAGGTGAAAGTACCACAGAGTTACATGCGCAGATTACAGGTGTACACAGGAAAGGAGGGGTACCATGCAGAAAATGGTTTGCACACAGTGATTACCAAATTATTAGGGCACTTAAAACACCAGAACATATGGGTCTTTATGGTGAACTTCTATACAAGCCCCACCTTGCTTACTAAACTCCACATGAGTGGCATATGTGTGTTGAACAGTTGATCTAATTGTAAATGTTTTTGTAAAGAGCTTATGTTGAAAGAGTGAGTATTGCCAAGAAAAAGAAACTGTTGTATTGTATGTGGAGCATGGATGGACACAATACCAGTCAGTACTGTCAGTCTTTTCTGATTCTAGGTTCATTCAATCATAGAGCTAGTAATTGTACAGAAAAACCAGTGAGAGTTCCTAAAATTGTTGAGAGTATAGATATTTGTGACCAGATGCAGGGATATTACATGATTTAGCTGCTATCTAAAACTGGTTAAGAGGTTTATTTTTTGCACCTAATGATGGCAGAGGGAGTATCCAACCTTTCAGGACATTGTTAGATTTTTGAATTCTGTATCTGCATTATAAAATGGTCAGAAATATAAATGTGTGCATATTATGAAATTTTACTGTATTCTTGGAAATAAACAAAAAAAAAAAACAAACCCAAAACAAATAAAATGCTGGTATTTTCACTGATTATGGAATGGAAATACTGATACGAAACAAACATCTGCGTCAGCTTTCCAGTGAAAAATACTTGCCTACTGGCTCTCTGATTCTCACATGAGTAAATTTAATACAATAATACAGCTAGAATTTTAACATTCTAAATGTATTATGATAAATTTTTCACAGTCATAAGCATCATAAAAGGCCCTGCATTTCACAGCTAACAAATTGGAGATAAAGTGAATATTTCAGATAGAAATTTTGCATTGAAAGTAGGTTTAAATAAAAAATATTTTAAATGTTTACTAGCTTACTTATCTTAATCTTGCAAAAAGTTTTTGAAATCTGAAAATTTCAAGTTAAAATAAAATATAGGTCATTATAAGGAATTTCGTCAGTTTTAAAATGGTATATAACTTTGAAAAATTATTTGAAACACTTGTCCAGTAAAGTCAGATTGATCAACATTACAGCATTCTCTAATATACCATGGTCTGAAAAAATGTACAGTTCTACACAGCTTTCTGAGTTTTCAGTATGAAATGGTTATTATAAAGACATATTATATAAAGTTTGCACTGTAACATGTACCCCACTGATTGCTTTCATGGAGTGATAATCTGTAAGTGGATTTGACATAATATTTCTCACATAAAACAAATGTCATAATGACTTTCTGTAAGAATGAATGGAGAACAAAATACTCCATCATGCATTAATTGTACCTGATGATATAATGAGACCATGGGCAATTTCAGAAATGTGAATTGGGAATGTAAAATCATTTCATGGATTTAACAAGGGACACAGACATTAAACAAACCAAATTAAGAATATGAATCAAGTAAAACTGCATAACGAGGATGTAAAAACATTCTGTTAACTTGAGTCTTTTAAGTTGATGATTATTCATTTGGAGAGTCCTTCAATGTGTTAGTGAAAAAGCAAAGATGGTATCCTGTTATAAATCCAGGCAAATAATGATCATTTTTCATATACTGAACTGGTTGTTCAATATAGTTGGTAAGATAGGTTATTTGGTGCCTCTGTTATTGTCACATTATTTGGATATTCTCAATGATATTGCAAAAATGCGAGGACTAAGATCTCATTAGTTCCTATGTTACATCTTTCGTGGAACCCCCAAAAGCCATGGCTGTAACAAAGGACATGAAACTTAACAATGACCCAAATTAGGAATATTAGCACAAAAAAACTGCAACAGAAGGATATAAACAAAATCTTTCAAATTGATGAATATTCATTTGAAGAGTCCTCCCAAACCAAAATCGCAAGCTTATTTTTAAGGTTGCAGCAAGCTTAGCTTGTTATGTACGCTTGCAGCAAGCTTAGATTTGAAACCATGGCTAGCTTGCGCAAGCTTACCAATTGCAAGCTTCACTATTAAATAGGGAAGCTTGCAATTGGTAAGCTTGCGCAAACTAGCCGCTGTTTTAAATCTAAGCTTGCTGCAAGCTTGTAACAGGGAAGCTTGCGCAAGCTTGTAAATGGTAAGGTTGCAATTGGCAAGCTTGCGCAAGCTTGTTATGTAAGCTTGCGGCAAGCTCAGAGTTGAAACCCTGCAAGCTTACCAATTACAAGCTTGCGCAAGCTTACTGATTAGAAGCTTGCAAACAAAGCTGACCTAACTAGTTGCATCAGAAGAACTGATATGGCATCGATTGAATTATTCTATACATGGTCACATACCTCCATTTTTCTAATTCTTGATGTGCGAAAAGCATGTAATATCAAATATTAAAATGAAAATGTTAATATATGGTGAACATCAATTAGCATGAGATTTTACTGTCACAATTAAAAAAAGAATGAAGTCATCAAATCATTTAATAATATTTAATCAGATAAAAATAAGAGCATATGAATGGGATCTGTGTGAGCAAACTCATTCAGTGTTGGTTATATATTGCTTTGGAAATGTTCTACTAATTTACTTCCATGTAGAAATCCATTTGGGGGAGGATGGTGTCAAATAGTTAGGTTCCCTCTCATCTGTCACAATGATAAACTATTAGGTGAAAACTAGATGTTTGCCATTTGAATTACTCTGAATCACCTCTGCTAAACAAAATCCTCAGAATAAAATTCTGCATCCTCCTCTGCTTCTGGTGTGAATCAGGTATCATCCACTGAAATGGATTACAGCAACATGTACTATGTAATCAGGAAGAAAAAAAAAACGAGTATTTACCTCATTGGCAAAAGCATTTCATTTTTAGTTCCTCATTCCAAAATCACTTATCAAGTCCAAGAAATATCAGTTAGTGTTATTCATGATCATCCTTTAATAAGCCCTAAATTTTAGTTTTACTATTCGTTTTGAAAGGGCTATGACATATGTCAAACGAATGGCACTTAAAGAGTTTTGAACAACAAAACAAAACCGATGAAACTGATTACGTACCTTAAGACATTTTGAAATAAAATAACGGCAATCTTCTTTGAGGATGAAAAGAATTAAATGTAACAACCTCTGAACAATTGTTGAATTTGATATGCGAGAGGGATAAAAGACCCTAAGAGTAAACGGAAATGAGATTCACAAGCGTGCGTTTAACTTTATAATCTCGTAACCCTATTGTAGATAACTGACAGCACTGCATCGATTACTGCAGTTTGGCAATTGCAGCAATAAATAATAATGATCTGCAGAGTTGTCATCTCAATCATTGGGTAAAGCAACATTACAAAGTCATTTTTTGACATTTAAATCGTAAAAGTGAAAGAAAACGCTACTACAGTACCGCCAAACGAAAGTCGCGAAAACAGGCAAAATACAACACAATCTTGAGTTTACTCACAACATTATAACTCCGTGATTTCAGATTATCTCTTGGGTTATAGGATCGGTTACTGCACATATATTAGTTCTGCGGGCAATGAAATTTACCGAATTAACGAGGTAAATTGTGACAGTTAAACCTTGAAAATTGCGCCTAATGTTTGAACGCGATACTACAATGATTGGTTTGTGTTCTTTCGACTCGAATATGTTAGGCTTACATTTACAATTCGTAAACCAGTCTGCTGACCGTGAACAGGGGGAAGTAACCGCCTTTAATGACTCGATACCGAATTAAGTCACTGTCGCGGAAAACCACACTTCACCTTGCATGCTTTTATTTGATTTCTTTTTAAACAAGCAAAATTCACAAAGCTCAATTCTTTATAGAATGTTGGCAGAATGGGATGCATCTCTCTCTCTCTCTCAAAGAAAAACAAAAACTATATATTTTGAAATTTTATTTAGTAAGTAAATAACTGACAATTATTTTTTTTTCTCCTGGAAGTAGATTGTCATTGAAACAAATATATGACAGTTCTTTCATAAACTTAATGCCAGAAGTTAATATCACAAGATTTACTGAGACTATATTTGATGGTGCATACATTATCGGTAAATAGGATTTACAAGTACTTGCCATTAAATATCTTGCTGTATTAAGTTAGTCTGTAAATAACTTTGCAATCAGCAATTACTGTTTTACAGGCTTTTACTAAATGGAATTCTTTCCCCCTTCTTCCATTCCGTGACAAAATGACTGCATAGCTAATTGAGTGTACAATCACTTAAAGAATTTCCTTTATGCAAGAAAGCTCAATTGTTTCTCTAACATGTATAATATTTGAAAATGAGAAAAAAGACATTTGTAGATAAAGTAATATTTCATATTTTGCCTTGGTCAAGAAATAATTCAGTTTATTTTGAAATATATTAATGATGTTCATAGTTAATTTAAACATAGAGAAATGTTGGAATAATATATTTTATTTATGTATCAGCTAAGTACAAGTAATTCAAGTTCTTAGCATTTTGCAACACTGAAAATATATATTATTTAACTCAAGTGCATTATCAGATGCTATAAATAAAAACTAGATTACCAGTAACATCTTTTAATTTGATAGTGTAGTTTCTTATACTGAGTATGATCTAGTCACAACATATATTCAACATTTCAGGAAATACTGATCTCATGCAGAACTGCCCTTTCATGACTGATTATTGCAAGCTTGCGCAAGCTTACTTACATCAAGTACTTTAGATTTTGCAAGTTTGCAGACTTGGAAAAATTCCTTTTGCAAGCTTGTGCAAGCTTTAACTTTAGAATTTGCAAGCTTGTAAGCTTGCAGACTTTGAAAAATTCCTTTTGCAAGCTTGCGCAAGCATGAACTTCAAATTTTGCAAGCTTGCAAGCTTGTAGACTTTGAAAAATTCCTTTTGCAAGCTTGCACAAGCTTGTGCGAGCACCCTTACTAGCTTGCACAAGTTCACTTAGCTTTTTGTAAGCTTGCAGCATGCTTGCTGCAAGCTTGTTGTAAGCATGCATTTTGGTTTGGGGCTCTAATGTGTTTATAATATTTGGTGTAAAAGCAAAAATTGACCTGTTACAGTTGTGTCTCCGACTAATTAATGATTACAGTTCATATATTGATCGTAATGCTCAGTAGCAAGTAAGATAGTTTCTTAGGCATCTCTGTTGGCAACACAATCACAGATATCAGTTGGATATTTGCAGTGATGCTGAGAATATTATGGGACAAAGATCCCATTGGTTTCTAAAATTGCATCTCCGTTCATATGGAAACAAATTGCCCTAAATCAGGTATTTCAAATTAGGTAACAGGAGCAACTTAAATTAGTATGAAATTTTCAGAAAACCTTGTCTGAAATTTTATTTTAATTTCAGACATTGAATTCTGTACAATATAGCAGCCTTCATGGATATGGCATCTCTCTTTCTCTCTCGCTCTCGATCTTGATTAAATCCAGTCTTTTTTTAAAATCTAGTTTTTCATGGAAATCTGTTCAACTTCCCATTATCATAACAGGTAATTTTCCTCAAATGCTATTATCAACTGTTGCAATTTTTCCTATCTACACATTCTCAAGAAGGATTGTTGTGTGTAATACATGTACTGTTAACCAACTAAGAGACCAGAAAGTGATGAAAATTTTATTTACCTGTGCACCAGCATTTTTTTATTTCTGTCTAAAAAAAAAGTTTTGATTTATGTAAGTAAGCAAAAAATTTTTGATTTATGTAAGTAAGCTTCTTCCCATGCTGCTTTCCTCCTGTTAACACTTTTAGAGCAAGGATCTCACAGCAGGATGGATATAAGCTACAAAAAAGGTGAAATGTTCCAGATCACTTAAAGAGATACAGTTTCAAAATTTAGCACCTGTAAAAGATAAGCCTTGCATTAGCTAGTGAATCCTTGCACTGGTAATAGACTTTAAAAAATAATTCCATGTGTGTAAAGCACAAGTTTGCAAGAGTTAGTTTTCCATTTTCAGCATGACTTGGCACTCAAGAGTTGGTTCCCTTAATCAGTGTTTGTAGGGTTTAACCTAGTTATCTCCCTTTTCTGTTTGGAAGGCATGAGGGATGTAATGCCTGCTATATCACAATTATGATTGATTATATCTTTTCATAACATTTTTTAAACTTAGAAGATGTTATTTTTTTATTAAGGTATTTCAGTTGGGCAACAAATTTCCCCTGAGTGGTTTCTTTCAGTGTGGTAAAATTCTGCTACAAAACCTTTGACTCGCTAGTTAGAAAATTTTTTTTTGCTCTTTGAGACTTAAACCAATTCAAATATTTCCAAGAATGAAAAATGAAAATAAATTGAAAGACAGTTTTTAAAAATTTACCATAGTGTTGAGATATTAATTTAGTCAGATATCATTGGCTCACCAGGTTCACTAAGTGAGCTATTGTGTTTATCCTCATAGTCAGTTGTGCTTTATCTTTCATCCATCCTACATTTGTCCATCAACACTTCATCTTCTCTAAACCTCTTGAATAGAAACAGAATTTCACAGATGGCATCACTTGTGTGAGTATCACTTTTTTACAAGTGATGCTGATTTGCAGATATGACCACCATTACTTAAAATAGAAGAAAAACTTTAAATAATATCTTCTCAAACACTGCTGAAAAAAGTGACCAAATTTTATAGAAAGCATCCTGCTATAAAAGGCTTTCAAATGTGTACAAATGATGCTGATCCACAATCAAATTACTTAAAACAGAATAGGCTTTAAATGACTTTTCCAAATACTGCATAACAGAATGTGACCAAATATAATCAAAAGCATCCTAGCATGACTGCCTTTCAGTTTTATAGAAATGTTGATCTATCATCAAATTTGGCTGCCATGACTAAAAATAGAAAACCCCCCAAATTACTTCTTAAAAGCTACTTTACAGAATTTGACTAAATTTGACAGAAAACTTTCAAATTTATTACAAATTATACCAGTCTGCAATCATATATATATCTATTATTACTACAAATCTAAAAGCTATGAAAGCAAGACCCCAGAAAAGCAATCTGGTGAAAAGGGCTTTCAGATTTTACAATTGATGCAGATCCCATCTAATACGGATTTCATTGCTAACAATATACAAAATTTTTTACAATTCTATCTGAAATAAAAGATAGCCCCAAAAATAATTGCTGAGTAAAAATATGACGAACTTCGATTGAAGCATCTTGGTATAGAGGCCTTTCAGTATTAAGAATGCTAATGTGCTTTCAGATATGGAAGTAGATACTGAACTGACCAATTTAGAAACAGCTGTTTTCATAACATAATGCAATTAACAACATTGGAAGAATTCCTACACAAAGCATTCTACTGACCTGGATTTGTTTGCCCACTGTTTTGCATTTGGCTATTAGTCCAAGAAAGATATGTGTATTTTTAGTTTCATGTTTAAAACCAATGAACTGGGTCAGTCTATGTTGGAATCATTTTTGCTAGCCAAGGTTCTGATATGTCTAAACCCCAACTACACCTTGGCAGATTGATCAGATATTTCTGTGCTTTTGGTCTGTGAATTTCACTGGATGCAGTGGCAAGCCACCACATCCAATCAAAATCAAGTTGTTCAGATTTGAAAACAGTTCCCTCATGATCAAGACTAGGCAAGCACACAACTAAAATGGACTCATAAATCAGCAGTTTTCCACTGCTGGTCCGTGTTTGTACAAACAACATCCTTTCACTCAAATACACTTGTAATGGCTTATCTCTGGTACGTAGTCATACTTTCATTGTTAAACTTCAAAATATCCTTTTGAAACAATTGCCTTCACCATTTTCAGCCAATGTACAATGCACCACTGTTACAGATTATTGATTAGTCGGCATTACATACAAGGGAGGCAACTCATGAATCCAATAGATGTCGCTAGGACAAAGCACTGAAATATCTGATCGACCCGCCAAGTTGTAGATAGGGGTAACATATCAGAACCTTGGTTAGCAAAGATGTTTTGGAATAAGATTCATTTTTACTCAATTTTAACAAAAGTGAAAGAAGGTTGAATAATATAATTTTGTTCTTTCTAGAAAAAGATCTTGTCAGCATTGTTGAAATAGCATGTTGTTATAGTATATATAGGGATGTACACTGTATATGATTATTTAAAAAATTAGAATTTGGTTTTACAACTGACCATAATTTGTGAACAGTATGTAAAGGAGTCCATTATTGAATCATTCTTCTAGACTGTGTCCAGTAGGTAGATAAAAATATTGAGAGAAATAATAAGCATTCTAATGAGTGTGACGTCTAATACTATTACCCATAAACAAAGTGAAATCCTAGCAGATCAAAACATTTATATTTTTTTAAAAATTCCTTTTTTTTTTGTTTGGAAAATTTTGGGGGGGCAGCAGGCATAGAGTAGGACTGGTTAGGAAACTTGAAATGAATCTTATTTGTAGGCCTTTGGCAGATATCAGTCAGACGAGTGATTACAATTTAGAATATACAGTGACTAGTGTTTATTCATAAATCGATTTTGCCTTTGTACTATTGTTTTGTTTTGAATAAACTATGATCTCTATAGAGTTGTTCAGCTAGCTATCAATACTTTATGATGTCATATACCCACTAGGCATTGCGCCATTGACCATATTTTTTTCCGACAAACATACGATGCAGCGTTCAATAAACCTTATTGTTGTTTTTATCTTTATCTAAGTGATAACTTCTGTGTGTTGTCCAAGAGGTACTTTTAAATAATTGTTGTGAAACAGTGTTGTTTTGGAAATTGGACTAACTGTTCCTGCCTCTATGCATTGTTTAACCATGCAAAGATGATGATGATGATGATGATGATGATGATAATAACAGCAACTATTATTATTATTATTATTATTATTTGTAATTTGATCATTGTATGATTCATGGCAAATCTTTGCAAGTGAATTACAAGAATAAAGTACATTTTAATGATAAAAATTGTTTAACTGTGCCCATTTTTAGTAGTGAAAAAACCCCAACCTAACCCTTTCAGATTTGATCTTTAACAACCTATACCCATCTCATGATTTCTACTGACAGTAAAAATGTTTTCACCATGTTAGAGCACAAGCTATTTCATCAATGAATTTCCATTATATTACAAAAATGATACAAAAACCTAAGGGCCTAGAGTCATAAAAAGACTTAAAGTTCCCATATCCTTTTTGCCATGCACTTAAAAATGATAAATAATATGTTGACTAAAATTCGGGTGGAGGTGGGGTGCATATGTAATTTCCTAACCAGGATGTTTTATACCCAGCATTTCTAGACATGCTGTTGTATTTTCCGTTAACATTAGTTGAATTTAGAAGAAAAGAGTTATTAATGTTTATTTTAATGTATTGTTATTAAAAATGAAAAGTTGACATTTTAAAATCATTGAAAGAACAAAAAAAACAATTAAATAAGAAAATTTTATAATGAGTCTAAAATGGATCTTAAAATAACAGTTTGTGTACATAAGTATTATAGTGCATTAAATCAGAAGAACAAGTTTATAAATAGTGTTAAAGAGATGTATGAATGGAACAGAACATTTGTACATATATGTTGTTAGGCAGCAAGAAAAGTATTTACAAAGCAATTGATCACATTAATTACTGCTTCATTATATTGATTCAAAGTTGATTTGCTTTATCCATTTCCTCAAAGTATGGTATTTTATAAGTTCAAATATATTTTTTGTTTGTCCGAAACTGCAGCTACCATATATTTATAGATTTGAGGTAGTCATTTGTGACATCACATAAGGGCCACAGCTAAACAGCCCTGTTGGGTGGGGTTGTTGCACATGTGCATGACCCTGCTATGTAAAATAGTCTTGCCAACCTGACTTCTTAAAATAATGACCTGTTTATTCTATCCATCCTGTGTCACAAATGATCTATTTTGCCATTGGAGGATATAGATGTATAGTCAAATTTTGGAACTTTTACTTGACACCTACTTTGATAGGTCTAGATGGGTGGTTCATGAGACTGGTGATAGGTGCATAAGCAGGACAATCAAACCCTATTTTCAGTATTTTCAAATTGAACACTTTCATTTTTTTTCAAAAAAGACAAAATTGATGGGTAATTAGGTTTGGTGGTCTATGTGTGTGAGGGTATTATTTGTAAACACAGGGTTTATTTGGAAGTTAATGATTTTGAAAGCATGTGGTTAGAAGATTCTCTTAAGAACAGTAAATCTTTTTTTGTTGCTTATCTCAATAGGAATTCATATTTTATTGTAAAATGGAATTAAATATTTGAAGATCAGATTGAAAAAGTTCTGAATGAAGAAAAAAAATTATTCATCTTTAGTTACATTAATAGGGATTTACTAATTGCAAATAAAAAATTACTGGTTCAGTTACATGACCTCATTTTGATCGCTCTGGTGGCCTAGTGGTTAGAGCATCTGCCTTGGATGCAGGAGGTCGCGGGTTTGAACTTATACAAAATGGTGCTAACAGCTGCCTCGCTAGGCACTCAGCATTAAGAGGTTAGTGTTTGGACTGGTTGGCCTGGTGTCAGGATAATGTGACTGGGTGGGACATCATGCTTCATGTCTGAGGCATGATGCCTTCGTGCTAGACATCACTATAAACTGCCAAACTGCAGACATTGTAGCAATATGACTGAAAAATTGTTAACGCTACATTAAACACACACACACACACACACACACACACACACACACACACACGTATTCATGTACTTGTGAGGACCATGACATATGACTACATTTCGAGGACCATAAGAAAGAATGAAAGTATAGGTTAGAAATTTGAAAGTAAGCTTAACTGCAACCCAGGCCACATCTGTATCACTTCTTTTTTACATATAGTTCTTTAAACATATGAGGACTACTCATACTTTACCATCTTTGTGAGGATGTCATTGTGAGGACTAATTACACACAATCAAATACTACCATCAACCTGAGAACCTGAATATTTTTTTCTCTTATTGCACCTGTCCTGCAAAAACCTGAAGATATCTATTTAAAAGCTAAAGAACTAATTTCTCTGCAATTAAAACTATAGACAGACAGATACATGCGCTTAAATGTTCAAATCTCTTAAAAATCTAAGTTTAAGTTATTTTGCCGAAAACAACACCGCAGGCACTGTTTTGCAACTTTGTGACCTCTTTTATTGACACAATAAAAAATTGCCATCAAGTTGTCAAATGAGAAATATCATTACAACAAAAATATGCATCACATCTAGACAGTGCACAATTAAAACTTAAGAAATCAAACATATCTAAATTGTCAATTCATCTATTAAAATAAAAAATAAGATTTTTAAAAATTTAGGTTAACACCAAAGCAACACAAATGTTTGCCCATGGCAAATTCACTGAAACTGAAGTTGCCGTTGGGAAATCTGCCTTTGACCCATTATATGGCAATATATCACAACTAAAGTTTAAATATTAGGGAGAATAAAATGGGAAGTTAAGTAAATTGCGTTACATTTGTTTTACACTTAATCTTTTTTTACTTTTTTCTTTGTTTATGCCTAAAAACCATATGCCCATAATTAAAGTTATCAAAAACATGTGTAAATAGTAAATGAAGATAAATATGTATGCGAGAAAACGAAGGGTTAGAATGCAGATATATGCATGTGTACATACATAGATAAATATATTACGGCTTTGAAATAGCTAGAATTGAGAGAGTATAGAAAGAAGGGAAGGTAAAATACGTTGAACTGAAACATTAAATATTTTTCTTCTAAATGGTTCATTTGATTTGCTTTTGGAAACGTTAAGTTCACTTTTCTACGCCTGGATATGCTATCAGATCAATATGTACAGTAATGAAAGCTAGACTTTATGGAATAATATTTTTTTTTCTTAAACTAAATGATTTGAGAATGCTGACTTATCCATTTGCTTAGCAATAATCATCTAGTCACCTTTAAGTCGGGGACATGCATTTAAACTATCTCTGACTAGCTGACTTTTGAAAAGGAGTTTAGAATACTTATTTTTATTTGTTTACTTCTTTTCGAAACAATAAATAGTTATCAGCCTTCTGTAATTTTCAAGTAAACAATCAGACAATAGATGATAAACACCGATTGGGTTGCTAGTATTTATGTTGATTGATTAGGCATTTAAAGAAATAGAAATGGCTATAATCATTATGGATAAGTGCTTTATTAAGCATGCCTGTAAAATAAATCTCACACGAGTTACAGTATTAAGATATACATGTATTACCTAATTACCTTCAGATCGGCGACATGCATCAAAATAATCTTTGAGATGCCGATTATTTAGAGTCTGGAAGCTCGGCATATAATGCAGCCCAAAAACTTTCCATGGTTCCATTGGCTGCATTAGGGCTTGTGAAGTCCACGAATCCCATATATATATGTACGCTGTATCAATGATATACCATCTAGTTGGCACATAACTTTGGGAGACTATTGATTCATGACCTTAATGATGTAAGTTTGTGTTTTTGGATTTGTAATGTAGCTTTAACAATTGAGTCATATCACTACCATGTCTGCAGTGTGGCAGTTTATAGTGATGTCTAGAACTGGGGCATCATGCTGCAGACATCTGGCATCATATCCCACTCAGTCATATTATCCTGACACCAGGCCAACCAATCCTATCACTAACCTCTTAATAATGAGTGCCTTGCAAGGCAGCTGTTAATACATACAAGTCTTTGGTATGAGTCAGCCAGGGTTCAAACCCGCTATCTCCCATATCTGAGGTAGACCCTCTAACCACTTAGGCCACCGGAGCAGTCTGTGATGTAAGTAATAGTTAATAAAGCATAAAACTATATGCTTGCAGATAGGAAGCAAGACTTGTCATGACCAAACAAAATGAAAAATTCAGTTATCATTCACTTTCCCAAAACTCAAAATTCAGTGCAGGTGTCATTTTTAGTTTGGGGCTGCTTCACAATGTATTTTCCTCATCTGCCTTTCAACTGTTTCACAAGGGTGAGAGAGAGTTTATGATTTCATGATGATTCAGATGGCCACATAATTATTCAGTACATTATGGTTATGCAAATACGCTGAGTGTACCAGCAATACGAAATGCAGTTTTGCTTAAAAAAAGAGCAAACAAACAAAATAAACCAATTTCAGATTGTACTTGACCAGACATATGGCAGATTGGTGAGTAAAGCTGAAAAATGTTTCACACACACACAAACACACACACACACACACACACACACATGCACACATTGGCTTTCTCTGTCAAAAAGATGTACTGCAGATTATCATTACAATTAGTCTTAGGTTGAGATTCATTTGTTCTGAAGTGCTGACCTTTATCCCTGCCACCTTTCAGAGCCTGTGATGCTTTTGACTTGTTACAAATAATACAAATGCTGTGTGCCCTGCCTACTTCAGGAATGTGAACCATGTGGACTGCTGTGTACTTGATGAGTTCCCTCATACACACTCTCTAACCACTTGTCCTCACAATATTGATTTAACCATACATTGGCATGCAAAGCTGACATCTTAAACAGTTCATCAATAATTCTGTTCTTGTTGAAAAAGGGAAGCATTGGACGCTGGGCTATTGTCAAACTTGATACAGTTTAAAGTTTTACTGCATTATTTGGCATCACTGTTTATGACTGACACATAGGACTTCTTTTAGTGAGGTATGTAAAAATATGCTTTCATACAGACATCTTCTTCATTGTTTAAAACCACTTGTGTGCATATTAAGCAAGTTGATTATTTGGGATTTTGAGGATGCATTGGCATCTTCATTATGGGGTCTGCACTGGTGCATGGAAATGGTTACTCTTGATCATTATTTGTTTTTTATTGAGTGCAGGACTTTTTGTAGTGGCAGAAGAAATGGATAACATATAATGTGAGGTGCATGATGCCCTTACAGCTAAAAAAAAAAAATGCTTCACAGAAGCAAGGATAAGTAAAGATCATGCTGTAAATTTATTAGTTCCTTGCAGTAACTGGTGCAGATCTTTTATGTGATGAATCAACTAATTTCTAAAAAGTGGAGTTAAATGATGTGGAAGCATTTCTTGCATTTAATCAACCTGCAGTGTACCTTTCATGGACAATATGAAAGAATTTGTTTTTTTGATCCATAATAGGTAATTATTTAGAATTAATTTTGTTGAGTTTTGTACAAGTCTTTTTTATTTTTACTTGCACCATACAGCCAGTATTGTGCTGACATGATGCTACTGCTACTACTACATTTTACAGAATTTTGACATCTTTACCATTTATCTTGCAGTATGTCATGCTTACATTGATTTAGAATGGTTTATCTTTGTAAGGTTTTTGTGCCATTCTTCATTTATAGATTTATAGAAATTTTAACTTATTAATACTGAGATCTTATTTCATTTTCATTTAAGACTGGGTAGAAGACAAGAGTTCCTTGTAATGTACCATTCTTCATTTATAGATTTATAGAAATTTTAACTTATTAATACTGAGATCTTATTTCATTTTCATTTAAGACTGGGTAGAAGACAGAGTTCCTTGTAATGTACATGTACTTCAGTTGAATCCAAGTATGTCCATTTGAGAGAGACTTTCATTTTTTATATCCGGTTTTGCCTGTGCATGAGCACATTGGTGAAATTTGGGGTTCTTTTGTTTTATTTTATGTTTATTTGACCAGAGATTTTCACCCATCCGTTCTTCTTTTTCTACAGCTTCCAAAACTACCCAGGATTTTGCATAGGTCAGTTCATGTCTGATGAAAAGAAGTAAAAAATTAGATAAAAATTCTGGTTCTGTCTGAATACATTCAATAAATATTCATATAGGAGAAATTGGTATTTGGTATTCATTTTCAGCTCTGATTATGAAGCTGAGACAATTCTCTATATTCACTTGTCAGTCACAGAAACTGTGTGTAATGTTTTTGGTTAAAAACTTTTCATTTGCTTATACATGTATTTCCTAAACTTCTTGAGAGATTCTTATTCTCCTTGGTAATAGTCTTTTTGATGCTGAGACAATTTGTTCAGTGACATGCTTGCTTGCCCTAATGACCATGGAGAGGAAAATGTGGCCATTCAGTCTAAATTTAAGAAAATACAAATATTAAGTAAACACTGATATTATTCAGGAGTGAAAGAAAATAATCAATGCTTGGGAGCCAGGGACAACTAAAAATTGATAATAGTTTTCTCGACATGAAAGCCCAGTCTTACAGCTGAAAAATATTTCTTTAAAAATGATAATGTTCAAAGTAGTGTTCTGCCAAATCTTTCTTGTCAGTTGTATACCAGAAACTGAATAATCATCAAAAACATTATGAAATATGGTAAAAGTATTTTTAGATATGAGTGGTATTTTGTTGTGTTCTTTTAATATCAATATCTAATGCATGGTAGCCTGGAACAGTAAAAAATGAATGCCAAGCAGTTGATTTTTCCCACTTTAACATTTTAGTATGGTAACAAAAAACTTATTATTATGGTAACAAAAAAACATAATAACTATGTTGACTATGGATTTTCAAAATATTTATACCCTGACTCTTAGTAGTCATCTTTTTCACTGTCAGTTCACAGGGCTTTTTTTTTTTTTGCCTTGTGTACTTATTGTCAATTTGCCAGCAGCCAGGACACAATGGCTAGAAGGTCCTGGGGGTGCATGATACAATCAAAATCATTTGTCATTTTGCCACTTTTTTCTGCCTTCTTAATTGAAAAAAGGTTTCATGGTCTTTCATTATCTAACCTGATGATATTGTGTGACAGCACCAGTTGACAGTTTGTAAATCAGAGTGACAGCATACAAAAAACCCTATTATTTCTATGATGGGGTAAAACCTCTTCATTCAAGTAGAGATAGATCTTGTCATCAGTGACATTTCTAACAAAGGAGTTTCTAAATTTGTATAGCCTGTCAAGAAAAAGCAGGAGGGAGGAGGCAATACAAGTTATGTACAATATATGGGAGATTATAGGAGTGTGCCAATTACAAGTTATTTGAAAGAGAATTCTGTAATTTACTGGAAACTTTTGAAAGTGAACAGTCTGTGGATGTAAGTAATCAGTAATTCACTTCATATAATCCTGTAAAAAGAAAGTTTAACTTAAAGTTTGATTTCATGTATTGACAAATAATAAATACTGAAATGCTCTTGGATGTTTGAAGGTATCATTGTAGACATGGTTGTAACAGAATAGATTGAGCTGCAGAGTGTAGAATTTATAACAATGATGATAGAGAATGAATTTCATTTTCTGTTTATCTGTCTAGGTTTCTTTTATCTGTCCAGCGTACCAATAGCTATATCAGAACTTAACAAGAAAATTGTTGGAAGCACCCAGTTAAGCTAAAATATTTTCGCTTGTGTGAAAGTTGCGATAAAAATGTTGTAATTTCCCTTAAGTATATTGATGAAGCAATTAATATCAGGAAGATATCATTTAGGGCAGGGGTCAGCAACCTATGGCATGCATGCCACTCAAGAGGTTTTGTGTGGCACTTGAAGGGCAGCCAAAAATCTTGTTTGTAACAGTGTTACTCTCATCTGGTGACAGACGATTGTTCATTTTGTAATTAATCTGGAAAAAAGTGGCCATTACCCATGATCCATATTCCTAGAATATGTTTGACATTTATAATATTTTGCAATTTGTCTAGCATTTCTCAGTATATGTAACCTTCTGTATACAAATTATTGACAATTACACAACAAAAATAACACATTATTCGTAAGTAAATTTCGTTTGAGAAAACCATCTGTTTGACAAGATAAAAATTATTTTCAGTGAACAGAAAAGACGGTGTTTGGCATGGTTTTCATGTTATATAGCGCAGCAAGACAGGTTATTTTGTGCCGAGATAATTTGTGTAAAGTGCTTTGTACAACAACAGACAACACCAGCTGACACAGGCTGATCCAGTGCTAGGATTCAGAAGCCTGCACCCTTTAAGTTACGAGTCAAGAATGCTAATCACTTAGTCACTGCAGCTCTTGCCTCCACTGGTCACCTCTTACAACATGCTTAGTGCATCTGGCCTGTTCTGTATCCCCAAGCCTGCATAGAATAGAAACAAGATGGTGATGACACATTCTCTTAAAAATTACATAAATGTTTCTCCAGTGTTGTCTGAAAGACTTCCTTCTTTTAGGAGTTAATGTTATTTGTATCACATCCATTCAGTACCTGTAACTATCTTCATGTTTTTTAAGCTCTACTACTCATAGACCAGCAGAGCTTACAAGTTTAAAATCACTTTTTTTTTTGAACAACTTTGAGGATTGCCATGAAACTTTACACACACATTCATCTCATGTTCTAGTTGGTCCTAGATGAGAAAAATGGTGCTGCTTGCGCATCCAGTATAACCACCACAGTGGCCATCTTGAAAACCTTGTTATTGCCACTTTCTTGAATGGATGTTTGTATCAGCATGGAGTTTTCACTAAATGAAAATATGATGTCTGGCTGGTCCTAAATAAAAATGGTGCCAGTCTGACATGGCCACCATGGCAGCCATCTTGAAAATCTTGTTATGGCTACTACTCATAAATGGATGGTCATATCAGTGTGGTGTGTGAATGGATGGTCATATCAGTGTGGGGTTGTAATTAAATGACTTTTTATGAAATCCAGTTGATCTTAAATGAACATGGTGCCATTAAGACATCCAGTGACTGCCACATAGTCTCTGTCTTGGAAATTTGTGATGGATACTCCTAAATGGATGTCATATCACCATGAGGTTTTCACTAAAAGACTACATACAATGTCTGCTGGTTCTAAATGAAAATTGTGCCGATCTGACATCTAATATGGCCTCCATAGCAGCCATCTATAAACTTTTTTATTGCTACTCCTGAACTGAAAGTCATATTGAAATTGATTTTCACCAAAAGTCTATTTGAGCCTTAATGAAATGGTGCTGATTTCAGGTATAATATGGCCGCCAAAGTGGCCAGCTTGAAAATATTGTTATCACTGCTACTGAATGAATGGTTATATTATCATATGATTTTCACAGAAGACTTAAAATGTTTTGTTGATCTTAAATTAAAATGGTGCTGATCTGATGAACAATATGTGGCCATTGTGAAAATCTTGATTTAGCTACTCTTACTTTACATGTGGTTATGGTGTTTGTCTGGTCCTAAATGAAAATGACTAATCCTCAGTATGGCCACCATGGCGACTGTCTTTAGAATATTGTTATCTCTACTCCCAAACGGATGGCTGTATCAAAATGGAGTTTCACCAATGGACATCTTATGATACCTAGCTGGTCCTAAATGAAAATATTGCCAGTCATACATCCATGATGGATGTTGTGAAAATCTTGTCATTATTCTCCCTGAATGGATCATCATTACGACATCTGGTTGTGACCAAAATATTTATGTCTACTTTGTCCTAAATGAAAACATTGCCAAGCTTGCATGCAATATGTCAGCCACAGCAGCTACTTTGAAGATCTTGTTATCGCTGAAGAATATCAGCGATGGTTTCAGTATTCAGCAGTTAAAAAGAAGAAATTTTCTCATTTTGAATTCTTGGAGTGTGCAGTAAAGTCTGTCTCTTAAGGGACTCTTGTTTTTGTGTTACATTGGAATATGGTGATAGATTTGTCAAGAAAGTGTTTATGTTTGTTTTTGATAACATGTATTTTGTTGAAGAAAACATTATGCATGTGTCCTGAGGCAATATCTATTGATCTTCACATTTTGTGAATGAAACTATCTTAAGTAGAACTTGGTTTCAAAGTAAGGCTCTTTTGTTAACAGTGAATTTTAAGACCAAAAATTGCAATTAATGACAATGAATTTGCAGCAGTGATCTGTGGTAGCAATTTAGTTCCAATTTAGTTAATTATGCAATTTAAAGAACTGCAAATTGACTTTTTGTACTTCACATAAGCATGTATCCCAAAATTTAACATTTTACATTTATTTCACCCATTTCAGCTCTTGAATCCAATTTTATGAGTTAATGGGTTTTCCATTCCTGTCAATTATCTTTGTTGTATTTATGTCAATTTTAGAAGTATTTGGAAGGGAAAGATTTGGATGAAAAGTAAAATTAAATTTTTTGCATATTAGATGGCATGAATGTTTTTAGATAGCAGTGTATTTTGCATTAGCAGGTTTCATTTGATCATGATTACAGAAAATATGAAAACTTGTATAAATCTGCTAAAGCATTTGATTTAAAATAAATAAATAAACCTTGATCAATTCCCCAAATGTTTTGTGTGACTGTCACATTGCGGAAATCAAGCCAGTTTAATTTTTAAAGAAGGGAACTGTTATTAGGTTTTATTATTCATTTATTTCATATGTTTAAGCCATCTCCAGATGTCATGGCGAAGAGATTTTTATGGGCAATAGCTGTAGAACTATGCTAGTGTCTACTGACCTTAATCCTTAGTGCAGAAAAGTGAATATACAATTTTTTAAAGCCAAATATTTTAATTTTCAAATCATATTGGTTATTACTTACTGTTCCTTTTAACACATAATAATAATACGGCACAGTAACAGTCTTGATGATTTTAGTGAATTGTAACATTGAAGGAAAACATGAATACAACTTGCTGCCATATGAAGTATGTTACATAGTTGAGAGATAGGCAGGTTCAGATCTTGGATTTGTAGGTTATATTTAGCTGTACAGTACCCTGTGGAGCAACAAAATAAACCTTTAACTGTTGATGAATTCACATTGATGTCTATGGTTATCTAAGATTTTATCACAGGAAAGATTATGCATGGGAGGTAACCCTGCTGTGACTTCACTTCTTATCCACAGGTCTATGCAACAGTTTCTGATGATATAGTTTATGTCCAGAAATCTGTCAGGAAGTATCTGGTTATTTACCCAGCTACTTTTAATTTACACCTGGCTACTTTAAAAAAAAACTATCCCCAATGGGGGAGGTACCCCCCCCCCCCTACACTTGGGAAACTCATCCTTTTTACTTCAGATATAATGAAAGGCCCTGCAAAAGGTATCTTAAGTTGATATTGAGTGGCAACATGGAGGTTCAAAATGAATACTACTTTGTTACACTTGAGATCAAGACTCATCTGTACACTGTCCATTACATTACAGTCCATAGTGGCTACACATACACTGAGGTCATACCATATGTTTGTCTGCCTCTTACCACATCTCTTTATCAGCCAGGTGGAGATGTACAAAACTTTATAAATGCATTATTTATATGGTAATCATGCAAAGGAGGAATATATTATTCTTGGCCTCCTAACTAGGGTCCTTAGATGGAGGCAAAAGGTCAGATTTACATATAAAGACATGTCAGTTAATATTTTTTAAAACTTTTGGACCAAACTATGTTTGCATGGAGGAAAATACCTTTTGTAAGCAAGATGTTAGGGGGCCACGAGTAGCTGAGTGGTCTAAAGCATTCACTGTTACAGATCACTGCCAACTCACATCTCTCTGTGTTGGTTCGAGTCTCGGGCTCGGCCAGTGTGGGTACGTGAGAAAGCTTGTCAGTAGCTTCTCGTGGGTCAGTGGTTCTTTCCGGGTTTCCCTGGTTCTTCCTCCACCATTTGTACTGGCTGCCATGTATAGCCTATCTTGTGCTGAAAAACGGTGTTAAACCCTACAAGAACAACAACAACAACAGCAAGATATTAATTGTGTGTGAAGGTAGAGGTAATATATTTGTGTAATATATGGTTGGGTAGATTTGCCATAGAGAGTAATAGAAGTAGGTCCAGTATCTTTTGGAGGTATATCTGGTGTTTTAGTCATTTCAGTTGATTTGGTTTGCTTTGGTATATTTTCATGTTTTACAGCACAGCAGCACAAGTAGGTTGTTTATTGCTAAGGTAATTGGAATAAAGTTCCTTGTGAACTCACACCCTTGTGGTCATGAGTCCAGCATGCTAAACACTGTACCACCACAGCCTCTGCCTCCATTAGTCACATTTCACACAGCTCCAGTCTCCATTAGTGACTGTCTCATGCAGGTCTTGTGTCCAGTGTCAAATCTCGTGTGGCGCCTGCCTCCATCAGTCACATGCAGGAGAGCCCATCAGGCCTGTTTTACACCCAAGACTACAGGGGAGTTATTTCATTTGACAAAATTTTCATACACATGTGTTTCAGCAACTCTTATCAGTACATGTAAGTTGTTTCAGTCTAGCTTCTTTTGGATTCCAGTTTAAATGTTGAGAACATTAAGAACACAATTGGCAATCTTTACAGTTTTATCTGAGATTTTGGTCTTGTTTTCTAATAACACTAAACATATTTAATCACTGTTCAGTTAGTAATTAGACATTTACTGGTACTCACTTTATAATTACAGAGGTCACTACAACTGGTTACATAATGACAAGAAAATCTTGGAAAACGATCTTCCCCGTAAAAATGCTAGCAGTGTTCTTCTCATTTATTTTGCAGTCAGGTAAGATTATTTTTTAAAATAGAATTTGATTATCCAAACTCATTAAGCAGAATAAAGTTCTGAAATGATAATTGATTGCTTATTGATTTTTTTTTAACTGTCTTGTTTTGCCATGTACTGTATATACTTGCTTATGAGTCCAAAATGCAAAATGCACAGACCCAGATCTGCTGTTGCATAATGCATGGTAGATCTGAATTTGTGCAGTTTGTTAAGAGTAATCAGTAGAACAGACAACATAGACACTTATCTGCAGGTGCATTATGCTATGGCAGATCAGGATCTATGTTGTTTGCAGTTGGACTTGACCTATAAACAAGTATAAACAGTATTTATGCTTGAGCATATTATGTTGTTGTTGTCCACCTATCTGTTACCAATTTGGTTTTCATGGTAATTTCAGTTGTTCACCCTGAATGAATGGTATACACTAATTCTCACTATAAAGCACATGTGTACAACATGGTTCCAGATAGAATATGGGTATGATTAAGGATCCAATTACACAAGCTAATTTTATTTTGAAATTGTGTGGAAATGTACTTAATTTAATTTGAGCTCATGTTTTAATCCAGCCCATCATAATGTAAACTGACATAAATTAATATAGTTCTGTACATGTTTCTTGTTACATCATACTTGCAATGTTTCCCAGTTTAACTCATTAACCCCTGGCGCCGTGTTTATGTGGCAGGAGGTGGTAGCCTACTTCTGAGTTCTGTAGCATCAAGGTCACGTATGACACAATAAAGTGGGTGGTATTATAGAAAGGTAGACAGATGTAGCTTTACGATGATACCAAATAATATAGATGTTCTGGTTGCACTACAAAATACAGAGGGAAAAAGTTAACTTTTGGACCCGAGTTTTTTCCAGCCAAAATTCGCCCGAGGTCGGAATCCGATTTTGTGTCCGGATTTTAGACTTTTTGGCCTCAGATCTAAGACAGACCGGTCTGAACTGCACACAGACAAGTGAACCTTTGCAAAAAGTAGGATAAGATGGGCATTTAGAATAAGGAGTGGTCTCGACACGAAAATTATGGGTCCGTTAAGCAAAAAAAAAAAAAAAAAGTCCAACTTTTACCCTTCTGCTCATGCTCAGGCAAAATAGCCAATGAAAAACGATGTTTCTAACACAACTAGGCATTAGGTTAACCTAAAATGTCTTGGAGGTCAATGTATTAGGATGTATTCAGAAATAGCCCCCAAAATGGGTTTCCTACTCGCATTTCAGGCGAAAACAACAAAAACCTCCAGGGGTTAATGTGTTAAGGTGTCCCCACTTACAACACAATACACTAGAGTGGTTTCCCAAAACAGTGTTAAGTGAGGACCCACAGCAGTGGTAGAATTAATACATTGATTTGAAAGGACACTGTTTATGCCAGATTAATAAGACTAATACCATCTTTTTTTTTCTTCAGGTTTTATGTAGACAGTATAACACAGCTAAGAGACGTCGACACTGTTGAACTTTTCTACTTAAATGCAAAGCAGGCTGTTTTCAAGGTAAGAACAAAAGTAATCTTACTGTAGACAGCCATGATCATTCATTGTTGGCAACAACACAACACCAAAAGGAGAGTTGTTTATCTCTTTGATGAATTTCATATTTGATTCAAGATGAAATAGTGCAAATTAAAGCGCTACCATTTGCATTGAAGAATCGGTAATCGTGGCACAGCATCAATAAGTACATTTTTTAAAAAAGAAAATGTAGAAATGTTAAATCTACACCATTTCCCAGTACAATGTTGCAGATGAAGATGAACTTAACATTCCAATTTCAAAGAATTACTTGTCAAAGGCCTTTTCACTTTCCATGAAACATAGTTCAAATTCAGGTGCAGAGAAATCAAAAACTACCGCAAAGATTTGAAGAAACAAGGAATTTCATTTCAACAGGCAATTACTTCAATTCCGTTTCAGCATCAACACCAAATCAGTTGTGCTGGGACTTGAAACCATCACTGATATTCTATGTGTTGTGAAACAAATGCTTGAATATTTAGATATTTCTTTGTTACTGAGTTGTTGTTTTTTTTGTATACCATTGGTGCTTTATTTACTTTTTGTTCAAAACAAATTAATAACGATGTGTTTGTTTACTGCAGGACAGGCTTGGTTTGGATTTTGCCAGTTTCTATTTATAGATGATTAAGTCATGTGATCTATCCATGAAGTTGAAGGCTTTCACTCACACCAAGCCACTTAAACAAAACAGTTTATGTGGTGCATGGAAACACTTTTACTATTTACTTTATAAATGTACTCTTAACCAAAGTTGTTAATTGTTTGGAGATTAAGTTAATGACTGACGGTGACAATATTGGAATGGGATTATACTATAGCTTGTTCCACACAGCATCGGGAATTTTATCTTGTCTGTAACTCATTAAATTTTCAGTTTTGCCTCAGTAAATGCAATTGAAAGTACCTAATTCCTGTGAAATGAATTAGGTACTTTTAGCTACATTTAATGATTCTCACCTGATAATTTACTGAGTTACAGATAGTGTGATGCTGCGTGGAATGAACTGCAGTGTCATGATCTTGACTTGTGATGCTGTCCATTACAAACACAGTTCTGTAAAATTCAGAAACTCATTCATTTCAATTTCTTTCTCTAATTGTTGTTTAGAACATAATTTTCTCCATTCTATGCAGATGATAAACTTGCATTTTTTATAACAGGTATATAATTTTTAAGGACTTGTCAAATTTTAAAACAACCCATTTCTAAAAAGAAAATTTCTTCATACCAACATATGCCATTAAACAAAAGTAAAGTTTAGATTTTCATATGAATTTCAGTAGGTAAAATCACTTATTTCTAGTGATACATCTTGTGGTTTAGTACATGACAAAATAGAAACGGATTTTGACTTTAAAAGAATGTTTTCCTATCCAAAATGCTTTTTTAATTCTGTTCATTAAGGGTCAAAAGCGAACACTGAAAAAAGTAAGTTCATCCAGGAAAAGGTCTTGTAATTTTTTTTTCAAGATTGGGGATCCCGATCATAGCAATCGCATTATTCCATCATTAGTCTGATCAGCATCAACGTTTGCATATTGGTTTTAAAGAGTGGTATCAGCGAGACACTTGAGCCACACTTCCTTGTTTGCCTATAGGAATTAATTTCTGTTGTTTAGGTTTAAACACAAACATTTAAATTCCCTTAAAGTAGGTGTATTCATTAACAATTATTTTAATTTTTACACCAACATCCTAGCTCCAACTTTGAAGTACAGCACTTGTAAATTCAAACTTGAATTCTGCCCATTAGAAGACAGAATCAGGTTTCATTTAATGTATGTAAAAGCCAAGCTTTAGTGAGTTGAGATTTGATTTGGGTAATTTCCCTCACCCTGTAAAAGAAGACAGAAGGAAGTAAGGAAAGAAAGTAAAGTTAGATGCTGCATTTGGGTAGGAGGGGTTTGAGCAAATAGGGTATACACATTTATTGTCTGCCCACAACTGTTTTGGGGTTGGTTGGGGTTTTGAGTACAAAACTTTGTTAGGACTGACTGCTGAGTATAAACTTGATATGCTATCCTTCAACTTTTGAGCTTGCCAAACATAGCAAATTAATGCATTCAGGTTTAAAGGTCTATTCATGAAAGTTGGAAATGACTACAATAGTTATTTGGCTACAAACAGGGTCAGTATGCTTTTCAAATCCAGTTCTATAGTGGCTGACCTCAAGCTGAAACTACTTTGCCCACATACAGGATCTCTTGAACTACTTCAGTACAAAATAAGATCTAGTTTCTTCATGACAATTACCTGACCAGTTTCTGTCAGCTTGGGTGGGAGACCCAGTTCTTCACAGAACTTACCAGCATACAAGTTAACAGTTTGTTCTAGGGCCCTGGATGGCGGAGTGGTCTAAAGCACTCTCTGTTACGGATCACTGCCTTTTCACCTCTGTGTGGTTTCGAGTTTCGGGCTTGGCCAATGTGAAAGCTTGCCAGTAGCTTCCCATGGGTTGATGGTTCTTCCTGGGGTTTCCCTGGGTTCTTCCTCCACCAGTTATACTGGCTGCCATTTATAGCCTATCATGTGCTGAAAAACAGAGTTAAACCCCACAGCAACAACAACAGTTTGTTCTCCTTTTGCCAAAGTGTGGTTTGACACAAGTGTAAGAAAAAGTAGATTTTTCTTCTTCATATATTCATTGCATCTATGGTATCTAAACCCTTTCTGAAGCTATAGCCTATCTGTTCAACAACAACAGCTTGTTTTCCTTTTGCCAAGGTGTGGTTTGACACGGGTGTAAGACAAAATAATTTTTTCTTCTTCTTATATTCATTTCATCTATTGCACTATGTTTGGAATATCTAGCCAAAATAGACATAGACTGGCCGAGTTAAAAAAAAGTATTGTGGTGGTCAGATTTTGTGTTTGCAGGCTCCATGACCACAGTAGTTTCCGAAGTGATCAGATATTACAGATGGAGAGATTTATTATTTTGTATGCTCATTTACAGTTAATAAGAAATATCACCTGAAATGTATCATCTATGCTTGCTTAGAAGTTTGTTCCAACTGCAAACAGCATAGACCCTAATATACCATTGATAATACACTGCCAGGTAGGGGTCTATATTGTTTGTTTTACTGATTACTTCTACCCAGCTGGGTAGACCCATATCTGCCAGCATCTTATGCGACAGCAGATTTGGATCTATGGAGTTTGCATTTGGACCTGACTTATAAGCAGGTATATCCTGGGAACAAGAATTACACAAGAAATGGTATCTAAACCCTTTCTGAACTTATGTCTGTCTTCTGTTATATACAGATGAGACCCCAGTCACTGATTTTGCACTTTTGATAAAAAAAAAGACTATCCAAGGAACAATGGTTTGTAGCTATTCTCTAGTGCTATTTACCTGCCTCCTTATTACCTATAAATGAGGTTTCCAAGGTATATTTGGTGTTGCGATAGAGGGGTTTCTCTTATCGCAGAATAAAATTTTAAAAGTCGCTTTAAATTAAAATGATAAAATGTCAAATCACTGCTGTACGTATTGGTTTATTTTTTAACAATTAGTTATTGAAAATAAATATATGTCATGAAACCATCTCCATATATGACTTGTCTTTTTTTTTTTAGTTCAAAAACCCAATGAATAATGTGAATAAATAAACATTCAAAGAAAGTCAGAGCTTTACATTTCTTGTGCTGGTAGATTACACCAGTAATAGTTTGAACCTGATGTTAGAGATACAAAATGTACGGTCTTCTTTTTTTTACAAAAAAGGTAATATACCATTAAATAAAGGAACAAAATTTTTTCAGCTAAAAGATCTTGGCTTTCATAAAATTTTGGGGGTGGGTGGGTGGGTTCGGTTTAATTAGCTTGCAAAGTCAACATAAATTATATCTAGACAATTTCATATCTTTTACAGATATAAATATACTTGTACAATCTTTGTAAATAAATACAGACACAGGTACTGTTTAGTAATGTGCCCAGTGCCTTGAAGCTTCATTGGTATCACAGAGATATTTGATGAGGCATAGGAGTGGCAGGTATATTCTATGTAATTTTAGCCACAGATATCTTCAGTAGGTTGTTATTTTATAATTGTCTTGTCAAAGTCAGAGGTCAGTGTTAGGTAACTGTTCAAATCTTCTTCTGCATGATTTGTATACACTTGATGGTTTCATTGAAGCTAAGGTGGTCCCTGTTTGCAGAGGGGTCAAAGGCTTGCCCAATACAGATAACTTACATCTACCCTCCATCTGTGGGGGTAACATGCTCATAATTTCTGTGTGGGTCAGTGGTTCTTCCTAGGGTTTTCCCTAGTTCTTCTTCCACCACATATACTAGACTATCATGTGTTAAAGATGGCATTGAAACAACAGATTGAAGTTGGGGCACTGTAATTCACAGTAATAACTTTTTTATATTCAGTTATTTGTTAGAAATAATCAGATGTTTCATGGAATTCTTCTGTCTTGAAGTGTGATAACCTGTTTCTGTACACTGTACTAGCTATCAAAGTGTTGTCTTGTCAGACTGTGCTGTTTATGCCAAGATGCTGTATTTCTCCCACAATAACACCAGGAGGCCAGCTTAATAGGGCAGGAATCTCAAACCCTCAAGGGCTGCATGTGGCCTGCCAAGCTGTGTCATGTGACCCATAAAATGATTGGTGTCACAAGGTGTCATGAGAGATAACAAAGGTGGTGTGACCTATGGGCCATCGAAAATGCCCTTATGTGACCCTCAGGGTGGTTTGAGTTTGAGACCCCTGGAATAAGGGGTGGGCCTGTTATTAAATAAAGATACCTATAGTAAATATTTGACAAAAGTGTGACAATAAACTGTTTGGAGGAGGTGGGGGCTTATCATCAAGCCTGATCTATCCCCAGATAAATACAGTACATACTGTATATACTTGCTTACATAAGCAAGTCGCCAAACTGTAAACAACAAATATCCTAATCTGCCATAGCATAATGCACTTGCAGATCAGGATCTATGTTGTTTGCTCCACTGATTACTCTTTACAAACTGCATAGAACCATATCTGCTGGTGTGTTATGCAGTGGCAGATCTGGGTCTGTGTGGTTTGCATTTGGACTCCTCATACAACCAGATACATATGGTACCTAATTTAGAAGCTCCCTTTAAGATATTTTGGTTTACATGATTTGTGGTGGAAATCACAACTGAACTGTGTCAGTGTAAGCAGTTCTAGAATTTTACCAGGAACCCATTTATTCTGTATCTGTCCTCTGATATCCAGCTTCCATTAGTATGTCTTTGTTTTAATCACTTCTTCTAGATTATTTGGAGGAAAGTTCTGAAATTTGGCACACACAGATTTCTTTGGACAAGAATGAAAGCTGTGCCCTTTGGGTATTTAATATGGCAGAAAAGGTCAATCCAAATATATCACTGTCTGCCTCTAATTCAGATATTCTTTGCAGCAGCTACATTTGTGCTCAAGGTTAATGTATGGTGGTTTTCACCTTCAACTATCTAAAACTATCTCAATATATTTATCCAGAAGTCATTTATTCAGGCTTTTCATCATAATAGGACTAAAAGTGTACTCAGATACCATATACTTGCTAATAAGTTGAGTCAAACTGCAAATAAGAAAGATCCTGATATGCCATAACATAATGTGCCTGCAGATCAGGGTCTGTGTTGTTTGTTCTACTGATTACTCCTAACAAACTGCACAGACCCAGATCTGCTGGTGCATTATGCGATGGCAGATCTGGGTCTGTGCAGTTTGCAGTTGGACTTGTCTTATAAGCAAGTACATATGGTATTAATTTATTGTACAGAAAATTATCAATTCAGTGAGTAACTTTAGTTTTTGCGATCACTTGTCCATTAGGACAAGTTCTCACAAAATTGACTGAACCTGGCTTGTTACATTCCCCCACCTGAATGTATTCAGCTCAAAATGGAAGGGGAGAAAACTAAGGCATCATGAATTTATACAAATCACATTTATTTAAATGTAAAATAGACACTTTATTTCTGTTTTCTTTTCAGACACCTTATTGTTTTGTTTTTTTTACACAATAATGTTTTCGTCTTCAAAAATTTTCTGACATAGTTTTAAATATAATTGTATTCATGTACTTTTTGAGAGTGGTAGGGATGACTTGCTTTTCATTTGAAATAGCTTTTACCAGTTACAAGCCAAATTGCCAATAATTGGGAACAAAATCTCTGTTGTAAACTTAATTTCTTGTGATCGTTTTTAAGGCTACATCCATAACGAATTTTTTCTCATTGTCCTTTTCCTTGTGAGCATTAAATGAAAATGAATTCGTCATATATATATATATATATATATATATATATATATATATATATATGGGTGCAGGATAAGTAACAGTTGCGAACAGGAAAGCCTCATTCTGACCTTTGGATGGGATTTCTCTATCCTACATAAGTGCATAAGATTGGCATGGAATAGGGAAATTCTACAGTTGTGTACTTGAATTATTCAGAGCCTCATTCCTGTCTAATTCTGACCCTTGGGTGGGATTTCCTGATTCTAGACCAGCACATGTGGATTCCATTCTAGACAGCTATCCAGAGTTTTTGACTTCTCTAGGGTTGATAGGTTGACATGCTGCCTGTGACATCATTCTTTTGACTTTATTGATGCACAGTTATTGTTGGGAGCAAATGGTACACAGACCTTCAATATATTCTGCAATAGTAATGATTTAGTAGACAAGAAAGGAATCATCCCCTTAAATGCATTCAAGGTAGTGAAGTCTGACTGGTGGTGGATATAGTTTGTACCAGGGAAATGGCAGGTTACTTCATCCTTACCACAGATATTACCATATTTATTCACTTAGAAGCCCAGTCCGACTGCAAAGAATATAGACCCTGATCTTCTGCATAATGCATTGTAGATCAGAGTATGTGTTCTGCTGATTACTCCTAACACAATACATAGACCCCACATTCTTGGGGAAAAGATTTGATTGGTCTATGCTTGTCTTCATTCTTGTATTATGTACATTTTTTGTTGTTGGAAAGATCAATGAAAATTAATAGCTTTCGAATCCTCCAGATATATTTAAAATAATTATTGATCTCTGTAAACATTAATTCCAGTTCTCTTTCAAGAGTCTAGCTAGATGTACTTGTGTGAGTGCACAGTATATCTGCTGGTACATGTGTATTTATGTGTGATGTATATTTCAGGAGCCCATATTTACATCATTTTGACAAGTACAGTGCACTCATACCAAACACTCTTGCTCCCTGACACTGTCTTTTTTTATGCCATGAATTACAAAACGGGAATGACTTTCAGGGACTATAACTTGCTATCTTTATTTCATATAAATAAACACAATGGGAAGGACGTTCATGGACTATAACTCACTGCCTTTATCCATACACTGAAAACACAAGATGGGAAGGACTTTCAGTGACCATAACTTAATATTGTCATGAATACAAATAGATTACAATCAAACTGTTTTAGGAAAAAGAGTTTCCATATTACATTCAAAACTGAAAGAAAAAGTAAAATTCTCTCTTTGCCAAAAATTGATTAATGAAGTTGTTCATTATTGTAATTATTAGTGAATTATTTTAGTGGAATTAGTTTGACTACATTGAAATCAAACCTATCAGCTTGCCATTGAAATTGCCTTGTCAGTTGTTTCTGTGCTACATTGTTTGCAAAATACTTTTTAATGTGTCTGTGCATAAATGCTACATTGCAAAATACTTTTTAATGTGTCTACGCATAAATGCTACATTGTAACAACATGAAAGATTGAATAGTTTGTATCCATTGTGTAAATCTTCTGTATTTGAGTAACACTTGACATTATTTACACACTGTATGTATTACCATATTTCTTTGTGATAACTCGCAAAGAACAGCCCATGGCCAGCTTTTACAAAGGTTAGGAAAATATTTTGTTGAAGGAAGTCTCATCTCATGATAAGCCAAATCGCTTCTTTTCATTATATTTACAAAGTGGATCTCCTGTGGTTATATTGGGACTGACAAGTACTGTATAAAACTGCCTTGTCAGTTGTTTCTGCCCTTTAACGTCTGCAAAAAAAAAGGAAAAAAAAAAAGAAAGGAAAACATACTTTTTCAACATGCATAAATTTTATATTTTAATAATGTGAAGATTGAGTAGTTTCTATAAATCTCACCTGTATTTGAGAACCACTTTACATGATACACCTGTAAGTATTACCATATTTCTGCAGTGGTAGATCCATGCTGAATAAAGTCCATATCCAGTTTTTACTAAGTTTAGAAAGATTTTTTTGTTTAAAACCGCATCTTTTCATTATATTTACTGTCGATACTCACGTATAAGATAATCCAACTGCAAACTGCACAAACCTAGATTTGCTGTTGTTCAATGTGCCAGTAGATCGATCTGTGCAATCTGTTAGGTGTAATCAGTTGAGCAAACAGCATTGACCCTGATCTGCAGGTGCATTATGCTACGTCAGATTAGGATCTTTTTGTTGATTACAGTTTTGACTTGATGGTGCTAAGAGAACCTTATGTGATTATAATGGGACTGATAAGTACTGTATCAGATGGCATTGTTAGTTGTTCTGTCTTAAATTTATTGTAGATAATATATTTTTTCAATGTGGTCTTGCATAAAGTCAGTATTTTAATAATATGATTTCATGGGATTACAGTAAAAGTAATTTGTTATGTTGTGTAAGTCTCTCTTGGGTTTGTGCATGTAGCTGAGAGTTAAATTCCTTTTGTTGTCCTGATGAGCGAATTTTCCTGCACCTTCAGACCTTACATTTGACCGTATTCCATCCTTTTGGGGAATAAGTGCATGGACCTATTGGTTTGGACGTTAGTGCGTGAAAGCTTTATGATAGGTGCCATGGATTAGAGTCCTGCTTGGAGTGAATTATAACTCTGTAATGTTGAATATTTTCATGACATTCTATATATATTCTCTTCATACTGTATATACTCTCTTACAAGTCAAGTCAAATTGCAAACAGCAAAGATCCTCATTTTTTTAGGTGTATTTCTGACAAAAGTAATAAATCCTACAAAAATCTGCTTAATAAAAGAATTGCAGCATCTTAGATTTTATTGTAAAAATATGTTTTGTATTTTTATATCATGGTGATATATGTAAACTACATGGTTAGAATTTTTATGAAGACAAGGAAGACCTATACACGGCTAACTCCCTCCACACATTCACATATGCACTTTGAAATGCTAGTTATCAGTTCCCATTGAATCAGTCCTTATCATGAAAGTTAAGATGATCATGTGCTTTTTTAGCTAGACTAGTGTAGATGTCATTGTCTTATCCTGTTTAAATTTTTACAGGGGCAGATAGAGTGTGATAGTGAGACAGTGTTTGAATTGGCAGCTCATGTTTTACAGGCAACCCATGGAGATTACACAGAGTAAGTTCTTATTTACACCATGTTTGTATTTATCTTTGACATGCCACTCCATTACCACCCCCAAGGATGGGAGACATGTTGGTTTTGTGCTGCCTTTCCATTGATCTGATTGTCTGTTCATCCAGCCATCCCAGTTTCTTGTAAGCAACATAATTCTAAATCTGTTGAGCCAAACCAGACCAAATTTGTTGTTGTTGTTGTTGTAGGGCTTAACGCCATTTTTCAGCACACAATAGGCTATACATGGCAGCCAGTATTAATGGTGGAGGAAGAAACCGGAAAATACCCGGAAAGAACCACCGACCCACGAGAAGCTACTGGCAAGCTTTCTCACATATCCACATTCGCCGAAAGACCAAATTTGATACTTAGAGAACTTAAATGAGACCCAAGGCCTGATTAGTGATAACTTAAATGAGTCCCAAGGCCTTATTAGTGATAACTTAAATGGGTCCCAAGGCCTGAGTAATGATAAATGGTTCTCAAGACCTAATCAGTATTATGTTACTATGGCCTTTCTTTATGTGTGTGAGTAGGGCTTGATGTAAGGTCTTTTGAGTTTGCTAAGCCCTGTAGAAAACAGCTAACCTATGCCTGCTCTGAGTGGTTTCAACAAATTTCAACTTTCTATACGCAATACAGTCTGAACTTCCACCCCAAAATAAATGTCGAAATTTCTAAAATGAGGTAGGAAAGGTCAGAGGAAACTCATTTGCAGTATTTGACATACAACCTAACTTATGAATCTAACACAATTGATAAAGATTAAAACAGCATCATTTTGAAATATGAATTGCAAAATCCTCATTTTTTCAAAACCTTTTTGGGGAGCAATTGAATCCCCTGGGAATTTAAGTGAGGAGCTTCAAGACGTCTCATCATTGAATCAGTCAGATTTTAGAAAATTACATATGATAGCCTAAATAAATGCTGACTGTTGACAGCTGAAACTTTACTAATCATTGGACTGTTCAAATTCTGATAACTATTAGAGTGACAGGAAATTTGCTAGGCTTGGGTTGGTGTACTACCACTCACTTCAGGCCTATATAGAGAGAGAGGGTTACTCTGTCACCAGTTAAAATGTATTGTCAAGATTATATTGAGATTAATGATAACAGGATGACCTGGTAGAAGAGGTCTTAATGTTTTTTTTTTCTCCACTCTGCTTATCAAGCTCTTGACTGTGATCTCAGATTGCCTGCAGTCTCTACCTTAATCATTCCTCTATAATCCTGGAAAGGTGGATGAGCCTTTAATTTATATAATACAGTGGCTGGTTATAGAACAATGATTACCAGTAGTATATGATAATAGTTAACAGATTCATTATCGTTTTAAACTCGTGATTGTGGAAAAACAAGATGTAGCAGTCACTTTTACACTGACCTCATGGTTCTTAACATATTTGTTGGGGATTTGGAATTGTAGTGGCTCAGTATTTAGATGGTTCTAAATAAAAATAGTGCCAATCTGGTGTCCAAAACATTGTGGGCACCACAGTGGTCATCTCGAAAATCTTGTTGACTCTTGTCTACATGGGGTTTTCTTGAAAAGACTTCTTATGATGTCTAGTTGAACCTGAATGAAAAGTTGCTGATGTTATGTCCAATAAATCTCCCACAGTGGCCATCTTAAATATTTTGTTGTCACTACTTCTGATCAATGAAATGTGATATTGCCATGGGGTTTACACCAGAAGACTTCTTATGATGTGCTGTCAGTCCTAAATAAAAATGGTGTCAATCTGATGTTCAGTATGGCCACAACAGTGGCCATCATGAAAATATTATCACTACTCTTCCTGAAATTATGGTCATATTAGCATGAGGTTTTACAACTTATGATCTTTAATTGGTCCTGTTGGTGCCTTTCTGACATTCAGTATGCATGCCCTAGTGGCTGTCTTGAAAATCTTGGTCACATCAGCATGAAGTTTTCACTGAAAGACCTATTATGATATCTAGGTGGTTGTAAATTAAATTGGCAAAGATCTGTTTGCCAGCACTTTGGCCGTCTTGAAAATCTTATCTCTATGTCTCCTATATGGCTTTTTATATCAACCAAGAGACTTCTTATGATGTCTGGCTGGTACTAAATAGAAATGGCACTAATCTGATAATGAATATTGCCACCATGGCATCCATCTTGAAAATCTTTTTATCATAGTTCCGCCAAAACAAAAAGTTATATCAGTACCAGGTATCATCCAGAATACTTTGATACCTTATAGGTTCTAAATGAAAATGGTGAAGGTTGACATTCAGTATGTCCACCATATCTGCAGATTTGAAAATCTTTTTACCACTGAAGAATATAAAAAAATGATTTGAACATTGCAGATAAAAGGAAGAAATGGTCTTATGTTGAATTCCTGGAAATCTTTTCAGCTAGTAGAGCATCAGGCCATTGCTGAACTCCTTTTAGAAATTTGAAATTGTGTCTGTAACCAAGGGTTCTTAACTTCTATAGTATGGGTGGGAACATTCATGGCCTGGCATACAGTTCTACCAGTACAGTTCTCCCTCTATGTAATGTTGTTCATGAGAGCTAAATAAAAGTGACTTGTGTTACAGGTGATGGAACCTTATACTGGGGTATGATCCAATGTGTTCACATGATAATAGTGCTTCAGAAAAGGCAAAATACAATTTGAAACCACATACACCACTCCCTCGATAACTCACGCCCTGATAACTCGCGAACCCGCTTATAACGCGGGGTCAGGCATGGATCCCATTTTTTAAAACCAGAAATTACCCCAAAATAGATCCCTATTTTATGAACTTTATGTAAATCGCGATCAAAATTAGCTACAAAAACTTTGATCTATCGCTCATTTTATCGTCAAAAACAGTAGATAGGACCTGGAAATTTTAATCAACATTATGAAATACCAAATTTAAAAATAAGTCATACAATTTTTTTACATTTTCTTTCCAAGTGACATTCCTAGCGCACTGCAATTAACGATATGTAAGGAAATTTCAATCAATGAAAATGTCACTTACGTCGAGTGGAGGCAGTACTTTAATAAATAAATACAAATTAAATAATTTTTTTATCAATTTAAATTTGTATTCTAGTTCTATCATCTAGTTCCTTTTAAGTGTAATCATCATAAATGCAATGTGTCCTCTTGTAATTAAACGTAAAATGTGTCAATCTACCGTAACAGCTATGTCCGTGAACATTTCTCTGAGAACCTATTTAGGTGCTGACCGTGTTTTGATAACTTATTTTGCAGAAGTATTTGTTGCATTGTTGCACTGAATTAAAAGCTGGCCTCCTTTGTATTATCACGTTAATTATGTCTTCTGAATCAAATATAGGAGGTGAAATAAAAGTTAAAAGGCACGAAAATCCTACAAACTTAAAATCTAGCTGCCCCGGTCGTATGTCGGGTGAACTCACTTCAGTTGATCAGTTGAACGCTGTTATAAATGTTATTGTGTATGTAACATAAACTACCTTAAATTAACTGACTCATTGGTAACTGTGATCAAAGATAGCACGGCAACCAAGCGAAAAGAATAATATACTTTGTAAAATAAAGAGCTTGGTTTCACAGATACGGATCATTGTGGGCAAGTGAGTTTCAGAGAATTCTTGAACTGGCACTTTGAGATATCCTCAAGAATGATAAAAAGTTTCATTATTACTTCCAATGAAATCACGATATCAATACTGTACTTACTGAACAGCACAAAAATTGAGATTTGACTTAGACGATTGTCTCGCAAAAATTTTGCTTGTTTTTTTAACAAAAGGAATCTTGTTTGTTGGTGTATCAACCATTAGTCTAGTTCCCTGCTCTTTTGACTCCCAGTTTGGCAGGATACAATGCCATACCACTCCGGGAACGAGACTCATCAAGAAAACAAAAAGCAGTGACGTAATACACACGTTTTCGTGTAAACGTAATGGTTGTTGAAACCAGTTGGAACGATCTTTCACATGTTGGACATTTTGAAAATAAATGTTATTTAAACAGAATAACGAACAACTTCATTAGAAAAAGTGTGTTATTAAAAATTATTATCGACGTGAATGTAAAATGAGGATTCAGTCATTAAACAGCGAAGTTCCCTAACCCCGACACCCACCCACCCGCTGTTTTCTCGATGTATAAAACAATTTTTTTTCAATTTTTGGAGGTCCCTCGGTAACTCGTGCCCTCGTTTATAGCGCAGCCCATGTTAGTGGACCCTGTTGTGCACGAGTTATCGAGGGAGTGGTGTAGCTAGTGCTCACTGGTCTAAAGTTCAGATTACCATATGTGCTCGCATACAAGTCAGATCCAGCTGCAAATTTCGTACAAGCTCGATCTACCATTGGATAATATTCTGGCAGATCTATGTTTTGCAGTTTGTTAGGAGTAATTATTAGAACAAAAAACATAGTGATCTGCCAACACATTATGGAAGGGCAGATTAGGGTCTGTATTGTTTACAGTTGGACCTAATTTATAAGCGAGCATAAAAGGTAATTGAAATAAATTAAGGTGAAATCAAACAAAATTGAAACAATTTAATGGTATGCATGATCAAACTTGTTTTATAAGAGTGGCAACAATATACTGAGGGATTATATTGCTATGGACCACAATAGTTTGTGAAAGCCATGAATAACTATCATCATTTTTTTTTAATTTTGTCATGCTAACTTCCCTTTCTCAGAATCCTCGTTCTTGGCTGTCAAGTGAAATCTTCAGGCAGACATGTTATGAGTTTTTCTTTCCACTGCCTGTACATTACTTTTGTATCTCATTACAGTACTTTAGGTGAGAAATCATCATTGCATCCTTTGCTCTTACATCAAACAGGAGATGCTTCTCAGAAAGGTTGTCCAAGTGCACTTCCTACTTGTATTATCACTGCTGTAGTTGCATCAGATCTAGTTAGGATGAAGTTGTTTACCAGCACTTTGAGCAATTTAGGTCAGCCATGTTATCTTCCTGAAGTGTGCAAATACACAGGAGTTCATTTCAAAATAGAGAATTTTGTTTCAATTGAATGTACTTGTTGTTTATGCTAGGCAGCAGTTTTGTTGTATAAATCATAAAGATAAATGTCCTCTTTCATCCTGCAATGAAAAGATGTTTATGAATTATTGCCCATATATATAAACTTGTTTCCCAGATATACTTTTCAAGTACCATATTAGATGTAATATCCACTCATGCCTTAATAAATATACATCCTGTTTTGGGTCAAAACTAATGTATATGTTGAATGCTGACAGCGTGTCATAATCCCAGCAAGTATTGTGGGAGGAAAGTGGCTACTAATACCTGTTAAGAATACAATTTTTATTAAACTTGTCACCATGTATCTCGTGTCTCCATTACTAATTAATTTTGTTGATACATATAATTAGACAACAATTTTGATCTTATGTGTACTTTATTCAGCACAACCACATTGGAAGAGAGGATGAGACATCAGGGGGCAGGGGCAAGTTTTTATGCACAAATTTAATGCTGCAATCATGGCCTAGTATAAAAAATCATAAAAAAATAAAATACATCAGTGAAGTCAACAAGGTCCATATTTTTGGATTCCTATATTTAAACAAAGCATAAGATTATCCACTTGACCAGAGAAGTCAATGGCAGTTCATAGCAGAAGTTTATGCACCCCAACCCCAAACTTGTACCTGCAATTTTCACATCCGAAGGTCATTTTTGACACAGTGTGATGCTCACAGTGCAAATACAAGCCCTTTTCCGAGATGATAATTCTGCAAAACAGTGTATACTAAACAGGCTGATGCAATTGAAAATAGTTGTCATCCAAGCCATTTCTGAGATATTCTACTTGCCCCTAACCCACGTGTTAACTGCTATGGGAGGCTAGCTCTTCTTCTTAGCCAACTATTGGTATTTCACTATATACATACTGCAGATTAACTATGGAAGGTATACATGCCTAACATCAATTTCAAGAACAACACAAGCCTGAAACACCTAGTTCACAAATATATCCATATCTTTAAATAGTAAACAATAATAGCTGAAAGAGTCACACCATAGCCGTTAAGTTAAGAAATTTGCCAGGGGCCAATTTATGAAACTATCCCTTGCCACCTCAGTGGAGAGCTCCCAGGATATATAAAGGGAGCTAACTCTTCAAACATGTCAATACACATGATAATAACATTGTGAGTCATTTGGTGTGTGCCTATCAGGATGAGGTTAACTTGAAGAAATGAACCCACCAAAATGTTTAGCCAACTGGTTATAGACCAGAAGAGTTTATGGAATGAATGGCCTGTTGTCTCACCTTTGTTGTCTGATGTCCATCAATCAGTTAGCACAAGTTTTTTATTACTAATCCTTCAAAAGCGGCCTTGAGCGGCCATGTGGTTGAAAGCAATCACCATTTCAGATCACTGCCATCATGCCCCTGTCTTTGTGGGTTCGAGTCTTGCACTTGGCTGATGTGGGTATGTGAGAAAGCTTGACAGTAGGTTCTTGTGGGTCAGTGGTTCTTCCCAGGGTTTTTCCAGGCTCTTCTGCCACCAGTTATACTGACCGCCATGTATAGCCTATCTTATGCTGAAAAATGGAGTTAAACCCCATAACAGCAATAAGAACTCCACCAAAAATACTCAGAGAATTGCAATGAAACTTACACACACATTCATCCCAAGTTGTAATTGGTCCTAAATGAAAATGGTGTAGCACAGACATCAGTATGACCACCACAGCAGTTGTCATAAAACTTCTGTTATCGATACTCCCAGATAGATGGTCATATCAGCATGGAGTTTTCACCAAAATACTTCTTGCGATATTTCGTTGATCATAAATAAAAATGGTGTGGATTCAGTGTCCAATATATCGATGGCAGCAGTCTTACTATTACAACTCTCTGAAAGTAAATTTGCTATAGACATTCCGTTTTCACCAAAAGACTTATGATGTCTATTTAGTCTAAATGAAAATGGTTCCCCTCAGACATCCAACATGGCTGCCACTTAGGCTATCATGAAAATCTTGTTACTGCTACTCCTCCTGAATGGATTGCCACATCAACATGAGTGTTTTCCTAGAAGATTCATTATTATGTCTAGTTGATTCTGAACAAAAATGGTGCTGATTTGACTTTCAGTATGATCACCACCAAAATTCTTGAAACTGTTGATACTGCTTCTTCAGAAAGGATGGTCATATCAACATGGGGTTTCATTGAAGGAAATGTTTGTGGTGTCTATTCAGTCCTAAATTAAAATTTGACAATATGATGTCTAATATGGTCACCGTGGCAGCCATCTTAAAATATTGTTATTGCTAAGGGGGCGCTCACCAGTTGTTATGTACTTTTGAGAGAGTGACATATGTAAGGTGAAGTTGTTTGCATTTGAAACATGCGCAGTGGAGAGAATGTTGGCATACCTCTATGCTACTTTGATGTAATGTGGCTGACTTTTCTTTTTCTTTGTTTTGTACTTATGGAAATTGTACATGATCTAAGCACACTAACTAAAATGACTGCTAAAAAAAAAAATCACCCTGAATTAGTCTAAAGTACACCATCTTTAGCACCTATTAAAATTGGGAAAATGAATTTTACCCAACTAGACAATACCAGTTTCAGAAAGTGCAGTGGATGAATTACCAAATACATAAAATGTAAAAAAAGTTATTGGCTTTTTTGTTTTTACAATTTACCTCTGAAGTCCAGGAAGTGAAAATGACCAAGTGGAGCTAGCAGTGTTTTGAAAGGTGCAGATCTGGAGTAAGACCAAGCTGTATACTCTATAACCCATATTACACCCATCAATCATGCACCAAGATAAAGGGAATTAAAGGTTCTTTGAACAATACCTAAGATATACAAGGTCTTTTTTAAATAGCCAGTATAACCATTGAAGGAATCTGGGGAAATTCTTTTTCTTTAAAATTCTAACCCTATGCAAAATATGAAACTAGAGCGCCACCTAAATCTCATGAATAGAAAGTGATACTGAACTGGGGTTTCACCAGAAGGTTGCACATGATGTCTTGTTGGTCATAAATAAAAATTGTTCTGTCCATACATCCATTATGGCTACCACTGTAGCCATCATGGAAATTCTGTTATTGCTATACCTTTTGAATGGATAGTTGTATTAACATGGGGTTTTCATGAAAGACTTCTTATGATGTTTACTTGGTCCTAAAAGAATATGGTCTGTTCATTTGACATCCAGTATGGCCATCACAGCAGCCATTTTCCCTCCTGAACAGAAAACATGTCAGCATAGGGTTTTCACAAAAGGATTTCTTATTATGCCTAATTGGTACTAAGTGAAAATGTTGCTGATCTGATATCCGTTGTGACCACCATGGCAGCTATCTGGAAAATCTTGTTATTGCTAATCCTCTTAAATAAAACTTGTTATTAACACGGGTTTTAATGAGAAGACTAATTATGATATCTTGTTGGTCCTGAATGAAAATAGTGTTGACCTGACTACAAATATGGTTATCACAATGAACATATTGAAAGTCTTGTCTGAAATTTTCCTGAATGGATATTCATATAAACTTGGGATTTAACCAGAAGTCTTCTAATGGTGTCTGGTTTGTCATAAATGAAAATGATATTGATCTTACTTCCAAATATGGCTGCAACAGTAGCTGATTTGAAAATCTTATCACTTGAGAATTTGTTTAAAGTTTCTGCTGTTGCCTATTCTTTAGGTGTCAGCAATACCGTATGTACTCATTTATAAGTTGAGTCCAAGTGCAAACTGCACAGACCCAGATCAACTGTCACATACTGCACCGTCAGATCTGAGTCTCTGCAGTTTTGTTAGGAGTAATCAATCGAATAAATAACACATACCCTGATCTTCAGGCGCACTGTGCTGCTACAGATCAGAATCTATGCCTCAACTTATAAGCAGGTACATATGCAAGTTAAAAATTATCAGTGATTAGAAACTTGAGTCAGTATGTTTAAGAATATAATTGGTTGTGATTGCTTACTAACTGCAGAATTATTCTGCTTGGTGTTGTGGTTCTGCATCTTCAGTCATTGTTCTACCATACACACTTATAAGTGTAAACTCACATGGCCAATATGAAAACTTCAGTTACATTTGATATTTGATTTAAACAGTTTCACTTTTTTGTAAAATTTTATTCCATATAAATTTGGGGCCTTATCTTGTTTAAGAAAAACATACTGATATGAAAATTATTCAAGATCAAAAGATACTAACAGCTAAGCAAATTAGCTTCCTAAACAGTGTTTGTTGCTGAACAATCCCTGTCACATTTCTTTGTTTGGGAAGTTTTACTTTTGTATGTACATGAATAAAAATACCTGATGCATCATCTTCTGCTTTAACATATGCACAAAGAGAGAGAGAGAGAGAGAGAGAGAGAGAGAGAGAGACACACACACACACACACACACACACACACACACACACACACATGGCTCTATTTCCCTAATTTGTTCCTCTTGAACATCATTTGCGAAATGACTACATATTATAGTCCCAATAAAGTCATTCATATTTAAATCAAACCGCTCTGATACTTGCCACTTACATGAGATGGTCAAAATATTTGGTTCCAACAGTGTCTGGCTTAGGGAAGTTTGTGTCCTTGTGTATATTTTTCTTTCATATTCTGGTAACTATTGATCATCGTCTGTCAAACTGCCTCTTGTGGGTTCTACAAGTAGGTATGTAAGGTACACAACAGAAAAGCTGTTAAAGATTTCCTGACTTGAAGATATATCAGTCAAGTACAGTGGGCCAGAAACAAGTGGCCTTCTGTTGGCCTTTCTTTTATACTACACCCCATTATTGTAGAGTCAGAATATTGTGTATTCATTGGATAAAGGAGGCAAGGAATTCCATGGACAGGAATTTTACTGGTACAAAATAAGCATCAGATAAGATTTTCAGAACACTGCGCAGTGTAATTCATTCTTCATGATGAACTCTTAAAATTGCCTTTAGTATTGCAGAACTCTGTTTATAACAAAGTTATAGTATTGGATCCCATATTTAGGAAATCTCTTGTTTAAATATGGGACATACCTCAGTATAAGGTGAGCTTACTTAGAACACTACACTTTAACAGTTCCCTTGTACAGCAATATAATGATGGTCACAGTTTTTGACTGTTCATTAGTGGAGTCTTTATTTATTGTTACATTGGATATCTCTAGCAAATTTGATGCATTGAGGAAAGCTTTCTTTTGTTTAAGGATACCATTACTTGTTCAGTACATTATTTCTCCTATGATAAACCTGGATGTCAGCTTTGTAAATGTTGTGAAAGGTTGGGGTCATTTTACTGTTGTGCTAGGGTCAGAATTTTGAGGGGACATAGTGTCCTTCTTTCCAATCTTTTAGGGAACATTGAAAATTTTGAGGGAACATAATAAAATGTACTATAATAAAACATAATCTACTGTCTGTTCTCAAGACTGTGTTTGCATTTCCTACCCCTTTTTCATCAAGTAACCTTTGGAAATTTTAATGTCCAATATTTGTGAAAATGTCTAACCATAACATTTCGTTTCCCATCAGTAGGCTCAGTTGAGTTATTCACGGAAACTTCTTTCTTTGAAAATCAATGCTGGCTCTACCATACCTAAAGTTTTTCTAGAGTTATTGGCTAATTTTCTGAAGTGCTTTTCTAAGCAGAATTGTTTCATCATGCTGATTCTTGTAATAAATAAGGTCATTATACATTGTAACACATGCATGCAGTGACTGAACCTCTAAAACTACTAAAATTATACTCTACTAGTCTTGTGATTGATTACTTGACTGTTGACCTACTGATTCCACATGCAATTTTGGGGCTTGCAGCAGCATCATTACAAAATAATGTTCATAACCAGTCATAAGATTGTAACAGCTAGACTCTTTACCATTGGTACTGAAAAAAAGATTATTATTATTATGAGGATATTAAAACAGGACACACAGACTAACATCAGAACCGAAAATTTGGGCACAGTGTGAACACTTTTAGTGGACATTGAATGTATGGGGTATTCCCATGATGGTGCGGTCTAGACACAATGCTGTCAGCTTGTATTTGGACAAGATTACATCATATAAAAACTTACAGAAATCAGTAGAAGATGGAGTATGCTTATAATTGGAGAAATATGGTACTTGTAGAAAAATTTACCAGCAGATCAGCGTCTATTTTGTTTGTTCAACTGATTACTCCTAACAAATTACATTGACCCAAATCTTTTGATGCATCATTGAACAGTAGATATGGGTCTATGCAGCTTGTAGTTGGACTTGAAGCAAGCACAGATGGCATACATTATGGATGATGTATTTAAGTTGAATTTTCAATGTTGGTATGCTGTAGACTTGCCTCCTTTACCTTTGAACTACCATATATACTGACTTGGATCCAACTGAACACTGCACAGACCTAGATCTGCCATCTCAGGATGCACAGGGAGATCTGGGTTGATATAGTTTGTTAGGGGTAATCAGTTATTGTTTGCAGAAGGACCTGATTTATAGGCATATGGTACATATTGGTAAATTACCTTGACAATATTTCCAAGCCTAATATAGGAATCAAACCACTAATTAATTTCTTGTAGAACTTTATGTTTATTTGTAAAAACAAATTAATTTCTTTATTTGACTGGCATACAGATCACACCTTCTATTCATTAGAGTTTGTGAATTATTTTTCAGCGTAGAAAAATGGGTGTTTCACAGCATTTTCTTGTACACGAGGTCTAAACAAGGGACCCACAGGTCTGCACCTAAGGACATAGCCTCACACAAAGAGTGAATATGCTGTTTTGTCAGCGGGAAATTAAATACAGACTATCAAAAGAAAAGCAAATATTTTGTTGTCAGCTGTGGTATATAGATTGAACTTTATGAAATGTATAATGGAAAAAATTAAATCCATTTACAAACCAATGAGTGCATCATAAATGTGTAGTACTACCAGCACACTGGTTCTCTGGCTGTACAGTAATTAGTGGTCTGATACCTATTGGGTTGCAGTTTGTCAAGTATATATGGTAAATTACATACAGATTAGTATATTTGTTTAATGATAATGAACAGGATATTGGATGTGATTTTTGCTTTCTGTTTCAGTGATGAAACAGCCAGGGCAGATTTGAAGAGATTTCCCATCCCCACAAGTGCCCTTAAAGAACACCCATCAATAGCTTACTGGTAAGCACAGCTTCTGTAGGATGTGATACATATCTTTCTTATCTTCATTTCAGTTTGATGCAGGAATTCTCCCATGATAAAATAAGGGAACCAGTCTGATAAATTTGTTCCTTTTCAAGGGGTGATCTTATTGTGAGACAAAGGTATCCATTAGAATAATGGAGGATAAGCCTATTATCTAGTATGGTTTGTCATGAAATAAATGCATTGTGTGAACATTCAAATTGATTTTAAGATGTTATATCAATTTTGGAGTACAAGAACCAGAGCAGAATTTTTTTGAGAGAAGGAAAGGAAAATTGCATTCTGCTGTTAAATTGCCTTCAGTTTAATCTCTACATAAATATGCAAAACCATATTTGAAAAATGAGTCTTCATGTCTGAGCTTCATTATAAGCGTACAAATAAATAGCCTATAGGTTCGGTATTCTCCATTTCTACACTTAATTTCACAGTACATCCTGATTGAAGGGGCTTGACCAGCATGCCATCTGTTTTCAACATCACCTTTAGGCACAGATCTCTCATTGGTATTACCAGTAAAACTGATGAAAATCCACTAATCTCATCTGCTTCCAAATCTTCCAGAATGAAAGAAGTATTCTGATGGGCATTAGCCATTTTGAAGTTTCCACTTAGCTTGTGTTGTAAAACATTTTTTGCTACTTTGCTGCATGCATGGTACATTATGATAGTGTTTATTCCAATAACCATTGACCCAAATAAATTTATTTTCACAACCATTTATGGCAAGTTGATGTACCCAGATGTATAAACAGCTGCTTTCCTAAATTATGGCAAAAAGCCGAGACAACTGCAATGGAACCTGCACTGATGGCATGACTTAAGCAACAAAAAGCAATTTAAGGGCTAAGAATACCTGCAAAGTGTCCTTAGAGAATACTCATCTGTAAGCTTGCTGGTATGTAAAATAAGGTACAGATCTTTCTTATTTTCATGATTGGGCATTTAACGTTGATCTGTTTCAATGTACGCAGATATCCATACTCACAAGCATCTTATTATAATATTGCCTGGTTTTATGTACTGTATGTAAGTACACTCACCGAACTAAAGACAACATTTAGCATACAACCAGTGTACAGATCTGTCATCACATAATGCTCCAGCAGATCACGATCAAACCTTTTCTTAGTGCTTGAAAACATAGAATGAGATGGGAAGGCTCAGTCCTGATGGCACATGATATGAGCAGAATCAGTATAGTTTGTAGTTGGGAGTATTTACACCTGGATAAATACAACACAGCCTATGGTAAATGAAGATAAGGATTTGGTTCATCTCAAGATGCACCTTATCAAGTTGATCCATTTGATCTATCCACACATAGAGTCTAGTATGAGTGTATGTGCTTCCTGTGATGCAACTGGTAGATATTATGAGTTAAATATGAGGTTAATGAAGAGGCAGTTGAGGATTTAGGGGAGATAGCTGTGACTCTGCTTTCTTTCTTTCATGGGAGGCCATACTAGATGTTGTATTTACTCCATACTAGTTTGATTCAGCTGTGAACAAGATAAACCCTGATCTGCATTTACATAATGCATAGGCAGAACATGGTCTTTGTTGTTGGCTTTACTGAGTAGTCCTAATAATCTGTATAAATCCAGGTCGTCCAGTACATCTTCTGTCTTTGATCCAGCTTGGGTGGCCGAGTGGTCTAAAGCACTCACCTTTACTAGTCATGGCCATCTCAACGCTGTCTGCACTTTGTTTGAGTCTTGGGCTTGGCTAATGTGGGCATGTGAGAAAGCTTACCAATAGCTTCCTTTGGGTTGGTGGTTCTTCCCAGGGTTTTCCACGATTCTTCCTTCACCAGTTATTATGGCTGCCATGTATAACCTATTATGTGCTGAATAATGGGGGTTAAGCCCACAATATCAGTTTGACATGTATACAAGTGTATACAGCAAATAATAATTGTAAATGCTCATGAGATAAATAAGAGATGATGTTCATTAAGTAAATATAGCAATATTATATGCCTCAAAATGTCATGCAAGTTAATTGGCATATTGTTAGATTCAACAATTTTGAATCTATGTTGGATTATCGATTTTAGTTTCTTTTTGTTGCCAGAGTGCAACAACTTTGCATTATGCATTTTCTGGGTAACATTGTTGGGTGTTGTATTACAGTGGCACATTACACAGTAACACTTTATGGGTAACATTGATGGGTGTTATATTACAGTGTGACACATTACAGTAACATTTTATAGGTGACAGTCTTTGGTCTTGTATCATAGTATGACTTAACGATATTTATAACATGATGTTTTTTCCTGCAATGAACTGATTAAAAATTATTTGTGTGTTAATTCTTCCTTTCAGTTGAGTTTAGTATGCAGTTATAAAATTCAGGTGTTGCATTTATTGTGAGATGTGCAACTCATAACGACCTGAAGTAGATTGTAGGAACTTTCTCTTCATGTTCCATGGATGATGTTTTGATTTCCTTCTCAGTTTTCAGACATCGTTGTATGCATAATCATGAAGCTTCATTTGTGCATTCTTCTTGCGGCGTACTTTTCCCACCTTTCATAATCAAGTCACATTGGTATTTGCCCATTCCACTGAATATGTTCAGTTACAGGATCATGCAGTGGGAATGCAGCCAAGACATGTATTATCTGGCATTCTTTTAGGAATATGTGACCAGCTTCACATGCACTGGTAACCTTGTCTTCTGCACATTCACATGGTAGCCTCCCTTATTCCTCCTGAGCCAGTTTGGCTCAATGGTTAGTGTACTGGGCTTAGATTCAAATCTTGCCCAGGCTGGGCCAGGTTGTCTGCTTTTGTGTCTCTACACTCCAAATACCTTCGCAAAATACATGCTTTCATGTGTTGATGTGCTGTTTCAATTATTTCATTACAAATTCTGTGAGATGTGTTGTTTACTGCAGCATACAACACTAGCATAAGTAAATAAGACTGGATTACTCTTTATTAAGGCATTATAGCCTTTCGGGAGATCACTGATTTTACAGTCTGTTACTTGTGACCAATATCGGTAATGCTTTCCAAAATGGTAATCTTAAATTATTGGCAAAAGGAATACATGCAGCCTTTTCATTATCTTTTATAGTGGCAGGCTGAAACTGAAAAGTTAAAGGTTGGTTGCCATTAGATATTGCAATTGTAAAAAAAAAAGTTATTTGAAAGAACAGAAAAAAATAGATGGCTGATCAGGAAAAGTATATGGTAATTAGTCAGCAGTTGTTTAATAATGAAAAACGTGATGTATTGGTGAGTTGGTTAACATCTCAGGAATTTTCTAAATTTGTCACTCATGCCTGTTCTGAGTTTAATGTCTTGAAGTACCAGTCCATGCAAGTCATTAGAATGGATTATTCAGAAAAATAGTGCTTTTAAACCCATGAACAAATTTATTGCAATTTATTGTCATGAACATTTTAAAACCCCAAATAATTTCTCCTAGATGTCTGCTCCTGGGGCTGTTGGCAAGATTATTTTAATATTCTGTAGGGAATAGTGTAATTATTGTCTGGTAGAAGTTGGTAGACTATTTTTGTAATATGCATCCTCTGTAATTATCAATTATTGCCTGCCAGATTGGTTGCCCTGCTGTGTGCCTCCATTCAACAGTTATTATAACATTCTAAAGAAAAAAATCATAGTGCCCAGACAACTTCTTGTCACCACTCAGTAAGGGAGGAGATTTAGCTATGTTGCAGAATGTTTAATTGAGACTGACAGCCTTTGGAAGGGTTGACAAGATTTCTCTCTTCTTCCTGTCAATCAGTGGCATAGGTAATTGAATGAGTAGACTACTGCTGTGATGGTCTAGATCCGTTCACTAGTCACCGATAAATTTGTATCTAGACATTAATGCTTTCCAAATGCTGTATTGCTGATTCACCTTAAAATATGGTTGCCATAACTTGAAAGAAACAAAATCATTATTTTTAAAGATCTTGAAATCTTGTTACTGATTTGAAGAAAAAACTGCTACCGCTTTGCTGAAGGAGTGTTATATATGGAACATGGAAATATATCTTTTTAATGCATGGGTATATACAGTTTCAGAATTATATTAATTCATGTCCAATTTCCATTGATACTCGTAGAGTACGCAATCAGGATGTTATTCTTAGATTGACTTTAGCACTATAACAAATCAGAATTTACTTTACTCCAATTAATACTCACTGAAAAAATTGTTTGCCTTAATTGTTCAGTTAAAGTTTATTATGATATGCACACACTGATAATGTCAAAAATAATGTCACCATCACATATATCTACATGTAATTAATTATGGGTATTTTAATACAACTTTTGACCAAAAAAGGTGGGGAGAGGGGATTCTGGCAAAGGGATATGCAAGGACTGCATAAGTACAATACCTGTATATGTAAAAGGATATAAATTGCATAGTTATCCCTGACCAAGTTGAGGTTGGCAAATTTTTCAGTAGTTGTAGAATTTCCATGTTTTTTCTCTGAGGACCATGGAGTATTTTTTTCCCCCATAGTGAACTAAAACGGGAGTTTAATGATTCATCAATGTGTATCAGCATTGCAACATTTCCTACTGCATAGATATCATCCCAGTATAAACTGCATTCTGAGTGTGACAGAACATTTATGTAGTAGCACTTGAAACTGTTGATTCAGGATATACATAAATTAAAGTATATAAGTAAGAAATAAAATTAAGAGCTTTGTATCTCTTCACTAAATTTATTACTTTGATACTGTTCAGTGCACATCTCTAATTATACAGCAGATGCTATAAACAGAAGCAGGATTTAAGGCCATATGGGTTCCTGTGGAGCTCGTTAAGGTCATTAGGAGGGTGTGTGTGTTTAATCTTGCTATACTCTTGTAAAATTGAGCATTGCAACATTTTACAGGTCATTTGCATCCCCTCTGCCTCTTTTTTACAATTTATCAAATGCACGTCTGAATATGAATATGCATCACCATATATCCATTGACATACACACATTTTGAACTACAGTCTATAAAGGCAGAAAACAGCACATCCATTGAGCAAACTTTAATCCTTGTAGGGAGCCCCTAAGCTGAATAATCAAGTAATAAAAGATGTGGGATTTCCCAGAGAGAGAATCTCTGTGATACAGGTGCAGACTTTTCATAATTGGCCTCCCACATTTTGCTATCAGGATAAAATGTTGACAGTCCAGAACTAATTAGTGTGCTTCACTGCTGTCTGGGATACAAATTTGATTTAATTTAATACTGGTAATTTTGTAATCATCAGCAACTCAGTCTTGTGGATAGAAGGGTCTCATCTTTACTCTGCCTGGTTTCAGTCACTGGAGTGGGAAGTAATTAATCATTTAGAACTTTGGTTATGTAATGGCACACTTCCTTATTACAGCTGGCATTTTGTTTCAATCATACTTGATATTCTTAGTTACTGCAAACCAGGCCTCAGTCTAAACAATGCAAGTCTTGAATGTTTGGTCTTGGGATTTGATTGCTAAGTTTAATTCAGAGTAAAATTTCCTTATTGGAATTTAGATCTATATTTAAGGATTAAAGTTCAGATTAGAGTTTTGGTACATCATTTTTTATTATGGTATCTGGAATCATCAGGACAAGGACATATTTATTTTATAAGTACTTGAAAGAAAAATTTTGTAAACTGGAAGCAGATGTCTGATGTGGATATAACATCCTGTTCATTCTTTAGATTATTGACTTTTCAGTAATATCAGTAAATCCTGTCCTGAAAGACAACTGCTGTTAGAAACCACCTGTCAATGACAGATTCTCAAAGTATTATTGATTATATTGTGTTTTTACTTGTCACGAAAGACAAACTGTTTTGAGAGACCATCATTCTTGGCAGGAGGGGTGATCTTCAGAACAAATTCTACTTTGTCAGCCATGTTTTGATAGCTACTGTACAGCTTTGAGTAGTGATAAATATGATCAGGACTAAGAAAATTAGAAATATATATAGTCTAGTCTGTAATGGTGCAGTCTTTACATACTGATCACCTGGCATCTATTTGCACATCTGTATGTCTGTTTGCTCCCCATATTAATCTGACTGTTAAAGTTCATGCTATTTCCTATCTAAACAAAAGTTGGCTATGACAGAAAGAGGATGGCTACCTCTGTTTGTCTGGTGCAAGGGCACTTGGGGCCCACTTTCAAAGCATGAAATAGCTAAATAAAGTACAGAAAGTGCAATTAAAAACCAACCATCCAACAACAACATGAATTCATTTGCTAATGGGAATATATTGGGTGTAAGCAATTGGCTCAGTCTAGCCTCCTGGGATCTCAGTTCAAAACATATTTTATTTCTCATGTATTACCACATTTTAATGACTACTGCAGTAGTATGTTTATCCAGCAATTTAGTACCATATGAAGCCTCAAATCATCATTTTAACACTTCCCTTGATGTCCTTTTCAGACTTTTGACCCTTGGGGGTCAGGAAATTTGTCATCTAAAAGGTGATCATGTCCAGTCTTTCTTAGTATAATGTGTGAACATGTCTTTATATGAAGTGCTTGATGGGTCAGTATTAACTTGCCAGGTTTAGCTCCTAAGAATGGTTTGTCTATATTGACTATGTATACACCATTATCTATCTACCCCCATTTAGAATGGTATACAGTCTTGTATAGCACAAGGAGATTGTGAGTTTTGCACAGTGGTTAAACTCGTGGCTAAAATCAATGGCATATACTGTATTTTCTTAAAATTACAAATTAAGTCGGCCTAAAAAATAAGCCCACATAAAGAAAATCATCTGAAATTTCCTACAACAATATTTACTGCAGAATGAGCCCACCTTGGAAAGAAAGTTGTCAAGGTTTGGCCCATATTTCATTCAGCAAGGAATTTAGTTGAACTTGCTTCACCATTTCTGATTGTGTTTTCTCTGTGCTTTAGCAGGAGGAGATTGTGATCCTGATACCCTCTGTTTGTCTGTCTTTCCATCTGTCACTCTGTCATAGCATATTTTTTTGTTCACTATTATGTTTTTTTTTGGGGGGGGGTCACAGTCCTTGCAAGTATAATTTGAAGCTTTCTTTTATTCATTCTTGTGCCAGGCATATAATCATTACCTTAATGGTAGAAGTGTGTTGTGACAATGGTCATTGTGAGGTAGATATCGAAAAACTTGACACAGGACAATTTTTTAGTCAGAAGTCTTAATCTGTCAATCAGCGCATGTTCAGTATGTATCGCAAAGTTGTGTTCTCCCCCAAGGTCATTTGCCATCGTGGTCTCAGTATGCTATCATTTCAGTCTGTGATGCTTTTGAACTTGCTAATTTACGTTGTGCAGCAGTACTGACATGCACTTATGTTTCCCACTAAATTCTGTAAATTTGACAGTCATCTGATTCCAAGCCCTATCACTCAAAAGACAACTTGTCTTGTCCCTTAATGGTTATGTAATCAAGACAATATATGGCAATTACCCATTTGCTTAGATATTCTCTTTTGTACCTGGCTTGACCCAATTGACAGAACTTAGATTGCTATCTTTGGAATTCCCACTGAAAATTCACCCATGATCCTTGGAAAAAAAAAAAGGGTGACAGTTTTACCGGGTAGGTTTAGATCAGCATAATTGCCATGAATGAAATCTTAAGTTGTGTGACTAGAGATGAACATGTTTTAAGAAGAGATGAACATGTTTTAAGAAGAGATGAACATGTTTAAGAAGGTACAACATGGTTAAGAAGATATCAACATGTTTTTAGAAGAGATGAACTTGTTTAAGAAGAGATGAACATATTTTAGAGGAGATGAACATTTTTTGGAGGTAAAACATGTTTTTAGAAGGTACAATGTGTTTTAACAAGAGATGAACATGTTTCAAGAAGGTACATGTTTTTAGAAGAGATGAACATGTTTTAAGAAGGTACAACATGTTTTTAGAAGGTACAACGTGTTTTAACAAGAGATAAACATGTTTCAAGAAGGTACATGTTTTTAGAAGAGATGAACATGTTTTAAGAAGGTACAACATGAAGACAATTAAGAAGAGATGAATATGTTTTAAGAAGGTACAGCATGTTGACTTTGTGAAATTCTACAAATACAATGTGTCACCTAAGTGGGACAGTATTTTTAAGTCATTATGGACAGCAAGAGGTGGACAGTCGACTTGCTTGTGTTTTTATGCAATTTCTGTAAATAAATTATCTCATCACTAACATGTTGCATTGTGAACAACCTGGTGGCTTGGGATGTAGAATAGATCCCAATGTGCCCACCCGCATGTCATCATAGGTGATTCTAGGATGCAGGAGCCACTGAGACTATCCGGTTTGCACACCAAACTCAAGATCAGGAGTATCCAGGTTCAAATCCTACCATAACATCAGGTTGGGTTGGCTACTCTGGTATCTTTGTGCAAGCCACTTTACTTCAGTTGCATGAGCACTTAACAAGTTAGTTGATGTGCCACAAAACACCAGACCAAATTAATGCAGTATTTTTTCTGCACCCACACCTAATATCAATGTGATACATGCATTGGTAATGAGAAAATATGTCTGAGCATTTTATTTAAACAGTTTGCTCAAATTCGATAAATAAATATGACAGTTTGAACTAAACTCTATACATGAAAGGTTTGACTTGCTGGATTAAAGATTTACAATCTGAAATACATTTTAAAAGTTGGAAAAATTTCAAGATTTGTAATTTGGTTTGAGTTTGAGGCCTGCTCCCATAATAGCAATGGCAAATTTGCACCAACCACATATACTTGCTTATAATTTAAGTCCAACTGCAAACCCAGATCTGCTGTCACATAATGTGCCGGCAGATCTGGGTCTGTGCATTTTGTTACAAGTAATCAGTAGAACAAACAGCATAGACCCTGATCTGCAGGTGCATTATGCTACGGCAGATCAGATCTTTTGGGTTTTTTTGCAGTTTGACTAACTTAAAGCAAATAAATATGGTGTGTCACATGCAGTGAAGGTTAACTGTTTAATTGGGTAAATATGGTATTAGCCTTGGTAAGATGCTAATGGTGTTTGAAGGGTCTTGTAGGAGGAAATCAGATAAGGCAGTCTGCTTCATTAAATAGCCTGTATCAGACAGATAAAATCATTTTTCAGGAATAGAAGATCAGACCATAGGAAGATCTTTGGTAAGGTTTCACAGTGTAAATAGGTTTATTTTTCTTAAAATCAGTGGTGAGTTTACCATGTAGTAAGAAATTTATATTCACAGTGTACATAATTTTCAGCATAAATGATGAAACAGGTAAATCCATTTACAAGTTTGCTCAGGATTTGGTGTCCCCATAGTTTTTTTTGTAATGTCGTTTCCTGTTTTAAGTAACCTGGTATAATTACGTTTCTTTGCCCCAAAAACACACATGAAAATAACTTTGTACAGTTTGACTTGTTTTTCCCCTAAATTATACCTGCAGTAACTAATTTAAAATTAGACTCCTTTTCACAAGTAACTATAAAATTAGACCAGATTGCATGTAACTATGGAAAGAAATACAACTATAGTTCAGCAAAGAATGTTATAAAACATTTTGAACTTTCTTGATTCATAGTAATTTTATTCCTGTAAAACACTGAACTTAAATATTTATGTACAAACAATTGGCAGTAAAATTAGATTATGAGATTTATTGAAGAATATTCAGTGTTTCCATTGAATCATGATTTAGTTCAGGTATCGGTATTTCCCTCCAGTGCAGGGACCAGATAAGTGGGGTTTTTTAAAGTCGGACACTATGGTGTAAATTAATGGATAAAACCAGGTCACAGGATGGATCTGACCCTGAATTAACAATTATACCTCCAGTTTGATTGCTTTGTGAAGTTTGCCTTTTTTTGGACACAGTAGTCAGCATCAGCTTTGCTGCATTCTGATGTTTTGCTTGTTCTTTAAACAGCCTAACTAATGTATTGTTATAGGAAATATTGTGCCAATGTAATTAGAGTGCAGTTCCTTGCCTGGAGATGAACCACAGTGGTTAACCTGGCCTTGTCTGGTCAGGGTTTCAACCTGTACCCCACTAGTCACAAATTCAGCATTCTGCACCCCTGGGCTATTATGGCTTTGTTAATTATCAGAGAATTGTTATAATAGCAAGATTGAATAAAATAAGGAACTCAAAATAGCAAGCATTGTAAAAGAGATATACATTTTCTAATAACATAAAATAAAGTCTGCATCATTAAAATAAAGGTTTTATAACTTGCTAAAGAAACTCATAAAAACCTGATCATGTTTGAATATCTGGTCAACATGATATGATGAGCTGTGCTCTGGAATTTTCTGTTCTGGATGTTACTCTTCTGCAACTTCAGTGCGCATTCATTACAGCATTTATTATAATAAATACCTGTGTTGTATTTATTTTATTTTCAAATTAAAAAGTCATTAATTAAATGATAAATTGTATATTTGCATACATTTAGTCTCTTTAAAATAGTTTGTCAGTAATAATGATCAAGTACTTTTTCATTTTCCTAACCTTTTGAATGTGAGGGACTCTGGAGTTTATATGCCAGGGATTCTCAGAAATTGGCTAGGAACTGCTTAATTCCTTGACTGAAGAAGCCAGGACTTGTTATCCTAAAACTTGGTTGAGAGCCCTTATTTTGGCTTCAAAATAAATCAAATCTTCATTGAAGTAGATGTGACTTTAACTTCAAAAATATGTTACACTAGTGGCTGTGAATAACTTTATCTTGCAACTCTGCCAACTTCCACAAGTTTTGAGTGTTTTCATTGCCATGTACATTGTTTCAAAATGGATATCAATTTGCATCTTAAAGTTTTTATCACCTTACATGACTCTGGCCATTGCTAGTATCAATACTGACATGGATGGACATCCTCTAATGAATTGTTGTAGGCATATTTTTATATTCTTTCCAGAGGCAAGAGCATGCTCAGGTATGCACAGGGTGAAAATTTGGGGGACAGGACAAAAATGTATCCCATGCTCTAAGTGCAGTACTGTGTTACAGTGTAAATGAATGCAGATTGAATGCAAAAGACCATGTCACCACTTATAATGATACTGTAATTTTCCATTGATAAGCCTATGCTTGATAATAATCTCATCCACCAGTTTCACACAATTTTGATGTATTTTTGTTGACCTCACACTAGTGGAAATTGAGACACTGGAGTCTGCTTTCCAGTGGTTGTGTCAACAGTTTCTTAAGGTTTTGGTTAAAGTTGGTCAGTAATGTGTTGATTGTATGACAATCCTGCAGGTCCTGGCCTTCTTGCTGCCTAGATGACTTTCCATTTATAAGACCACCCCCACCCCTGTTTTCCGAAAATGCACAAGGTGCTCAAGTCCCAGGGGTAATCATGGATGATACATATATCCATGGAGACCACCCACCTTAGCCTACCATTGGACTTGCAGCAGGTCCAGTTATAATTGCACATGCATTTGTATGTTGTCTTCCACTGACATACAGTAACACTGTTCTTGAGTATATACAGAAAGAGTTTCGTGTTTGCAGTAGGAAGTTCTAAGGGTACCAATTCCATCAGTAGTGAGGATTTGAGGCTATTGACCTATGTAGTGAAAATAGTCTAACTGCCCAGGTTACATGTAGATAAAGACTAGGGGTGGTATAAAATATAAATGTATTGTTCTATTAGTCTGTGACATGGTATGAATCATTAGTGATATATTTATCATTGGTATTTAATCCCTTTTAGTAAGTTAATGTAAGATAGAAAAGAGGCAGAAAACATATATAGTGGCCATCTGTCATTTCTGGGTGTCCTATTGAAGCCAATATGGAGACATAACTGCAGCGCCATTAAAGTAGGCACATGTGGTGTTGCACCTTGAACAAGGATTGTAGCTACATATTGTGGTGATGATGGAAGCAACATAGGGAAATAGGTCGAGGAAACAAACTTTCAGGCTACATATTTGTCAGCCAACACTAAACCAAATTCAGCTTCAAAATTTCGCAAATAATCGTTGCTGCCCTTTTATATATCAGGTTCCTGATACAGAAATCTGTGTTTCCTTTGTTAAACTAAACCTTGAACGTCTCAATGATTTGTCTAGAAGTTGATTTGTCAGCATATAAATGATCACTGCATCTCAGATCGGACTCACTCACTGTCACCCTCTGCAGCAAAATAAATATGTGAAATAGATGTACTTTAGGTGTAGAGGCCTGGCAAAGATGTATCAGAGATTAAGTATAAAATCTCTATTTCCTTTAAAACTATGTACAAGTTACTGTTGCTAATTAGAGCCACATAATCTACTATCTTGTCTCTAATATCATAATCTACTATCTTTTCTCTAATATCATAGAATTTTCATCATCTAAAGTTTATGTTAGGTACAGAAAATAAACCTTTAATTTACATTAACACAGACATACCTGTTCTACCATATTTTGCTTCTCCTATTCACACCTTTTGCAGCTGACAAGGCTATCACATTAACCATGAAATTTCAAAATAAATGCAGTTTGAACTAATAATGCATGATGGGGCAAGATGTACAACATCACTTCATATCCAGAAGTGTGAGTGAAACATAAAAGTAAATTGTCCATTTTACTATACAGTTAAGAAACAAAGACAGAAACTTTAAGCTCTTATCTTTAATATCTTTATCGATTAAATACAACAGAGCAAAACAATCGTAAAAGATATAAAACAAAAGTTATTTTGATACTTTTTATGGTCTAACCATTATTGTGCTGATGTGCCATTAAATATTAATAACTGTGCATACATACATAATGTCTGGCTCCAGTGGCTGTATTCCAAAGAGACATATATATAGGAGCAGAATAAGTTCAATATTTTTCGTGTGTGGCTTGCCACAATGATAACCTTGCAGATAATTTGTCACATTACATTAAGAAACTATATTTCATGTACGAGTCTATTGTCCAGATGCAGAAACACTTTTCTTTGCAGGCTACTCCATTGCTCATCTGGTGGTTTTGAGACCACAAAACACCACCAATTGCTATATTTGAAAATAAATTCCATACTTTACACATAACAAACACACTTATCAGATGGGAAACTAACAATCAATCAATTTGTAGGTGAGGGGGTATTTTCCAAACCGCTGTTATGACAGTGATGTTATTGTTGTGTGAATGTTACTGACTAACCAGTCTGGGAGGCAGAGATTTTACTCATTAACAAACTATGATACTAGCTTGCTAATTCAGCCTGGTTACCTGTGAAGTGCTTTTCTCTGTACCTGTGTCCATATTTAAAAAAAACACTTTGTTCAGAATTGTATCCCTTAAATTTTTTATTTTCCAGAATTTCCTTAGTATACCGGTAATTCAGAATGCAATATGTTCTCAAAGGAAAGAATAATGTCATAAAATCTGGAATAGTTGATACCTCAATTTATAAGGTATATTTTGACAAGAAATTAGGAGTCACAAGGAAAGTTTCATACATATCTGAGACTCTATTAGTTGGATCGTTAGAAACCAGTACTTTTTCAGTAATTTCACTGTTATCATAGGAAAATGTTATTGTATGAAAAATGATAATGTACCCAATTTTCTATAAGCTACTGGAAAGGAAACATTGGCAGTAGAACAAACAAAGTTCTCCAGAACCTTCTTTCTTATATGCTAGGACTGGTTGTCATCAGAATTTTCATTATTAATCTTTATATTGGAAAGCATTTTATTTACATAGTCTGTGTGCTAGCAACACATTCAGCTTTTTGCTGTGGGCCAGGTGGAACCTAGATTTTTTTTGTTGGCCGTGACTGAATCGGTAGGCCAGATTCAAGAACATAACCTTTATGTGCCTTTTTGGAATATGCTGTAGCTTTTCAGCTACATCTGTCCAGCATCAGAAAAGCTCTGTTTTGGGTAGATAAAACTGAAGCACAGGTTTGTCAGTTTGAAATGTGCTTGGCTGATTTGGTGGCATATATAAAGTTATATTTAAACATTATGGTATTTTATTTTGTTGTGTATTGAGGTTTGAGACTGAAGTATAAACAGGACAAGAGCAGAATATTCAACTGTTCAGTTATAGACCATATTTGCTAAAATTGTATTATGTAATTTGAATTTGGATAGTAAAGACCTGGTTCTGACAAATGGCTGCATTTCATCATGTAAAATCCCCAGAATGACATTAAGCTGCAAATTGTAGTTGCCTTTGATATTTTCATGTAAACAAGACCTCTTCTTCCAGTAGAAAAAAACAAAACAAAACAAAACAATGAAGATCTGTTATTAATATGCTTTTCTTTAATTGAAATAAGGAATTTACAAAATCTATAGTTCTACATATTTTTTTTTATATCAAATGAAACAAATTTGAAAAACATTTCATTTTAAGAGGTTTTCCCCATTATTTGGTCAAGTAAGTAATAAGCTTTTATAAGAGTTTAATCTTCCACCATCTAGGAGAACATCTGGGTCTTTTATCAGAGTCCTTTGATAGAATCTTGGGATATGCTTCATGGTTTTCACAAAATTTCACTTTGACATATATTTATCTGTTTCAGATTCAATCTTTGGGATGAAAACTACCAAAACAGGGAATTCTGTCTGTTACCATGTACAACTATATTCTCCAGATTTCTAGTTTGCAAAACTGCTTCAGAAATAACCGAAATTCTGGGGGTTTTTTGCTCTGTACCTGATTTGACAAAACAAATATTCCTATACCTGCACTTGTACAGAGATGCCTTTTGCAAGATAAACTCTGAATATAATCTGAATGACTACAGCTCTTTAATTTCATCAAAATAATTTGGTTAGCACTTTTGGTTTCTAAAACTATGCATTCACTCTAGGCATATAGTTTCACAATTGAACTCTGATGCAAACAATCATACTGATCTTGATACCCACAGCATCTGATACAAATTGATGCAATCATACTGATTTGGATACCTGCAGTATCTGATACATATTGATGTAATCATACTGATTTGGATATCCTCAGTATCAGATATGCATTGATGTAGTCATACTGATTTGGATACTCTCAATATCTGATATGTATTTAGTTGTACTGATTTGGATACCCACAGTATCTGATACATATTGATGTAATCATACTGATTTGGATACCCACAGTATCTGATATGAATTGATGTAATCATACTGATCTGGATACCTGCAGTATCTGATACAGATTGATGTAATTATAATGATTTGGATACTCACAGTATCTGATAAGATTTGATGCAGTCATACTTATTGGGATATCTGCAGTATCTGATAAGAATCGATGTAATCATACTGATCTGGATACCTGCAGTATCTGATATGAATTGATGTAATCATTCTGATTTGGTTATCTGCAGTATCTGATATGAATTGATTTAGTCATACTGAGTTTGGATACCCTCAATATCTTATAAATTTTGATGTAGTCATAGTGATCTGTCTGCAGCATCTGATATGTACTGATACTTCAATAGAGCTGATTCACACTGACATGCAGCTGATTCACACGGACATAAGCATTCCTGGATTCTTCTTTAGATAACATGATCCCATAGGCCAGTTGCTGACCCACTTTTTCTTTAGAAATTGAATGCTGTGTAGAATATGAAAATGTGGACTTGAACCATATTTGGAAAATATGGTTGAAGAATTCTATGTGAATTTAGCATCAGGTCATATTGTCTATAGATCAAATATTGACAGTCAGTGGAAGTGAGGGTCATTACAGAAGCTCTGTTCATAGAGAGGACAACCTAGATGGTTATTATTATTTTTGTTGTTGACATTTCTGTCACATGATCTCTAAATGAAGAACATGGCATATAGGTTTTCAAAAAGGAGAGGAGGAATGGGTGTTCCAAGCCAACACCATGTACCACTAACATAATCATTATTGTCATCATCGTCACCTTCCTCCTCCGCATCAGTTGTGCAGCTTTTATTGCTTATATCAGAAACCAATCAGAACATAAGTGATTTTAATTTTGGGCTACAAATGTGTCATTCATAATTTTAGTAATAATCCTGAGCTGGAACAATAAGGGTTGGAAATTGACTCTTGCAAGCTAATATTCTGCTAGTTAAAATTCTGCCTGGTCAGTAAATTTGTAGGTGAAATAAAGTAAACTAGAAGTTTTGTGCTAGGGATAGTTTGTATTTGGAAATTATATGATGTTTGCTATTGGATGTTGAAAATAGCCCATGTTTGTTAGTTGAAAATATTACAACTATCAAAATGCCGCTGATAGTGAAAAAAGTTAATTTCGAGTTTCGAAAATGTGAACAAATGCCGACTGTGGAAAAAGCTATCAAAAGTCTTTTTGGCACCCATTTCAAATGTTTGTCAGACAGGTCACGCACTATAAGTCCCTTAGTAATGTGCTGCCCCTCAAATAATACAGGTATGGGCATAAATTCCATAAAATTTTCAAAATTCATTTGTTATTATTTTGCATTGATTTTGGTTCTTTGCTGATGAGATGAATGCATGTAATAGCTTTTAACAGCAACTCAACACAAGAATAATATGGTGCCAATCAAAAGAAAAGGTCTAAAAATGTAAAAATGAAGAATTGAATAAAAATGTTCAAAAGATAACTTCCAAATACATGTAAACATTCAATACAGACAAGATTTTGGTAGAGATATTAAATTTCTTTAAAGGGTATGTGAAATAAAAGATAAGGGCAAATTATGTAAAATCTTTAATACGTGTGGCTGATGGTAACCATTTATAATGAGGTTTTAAATCATTTAGTGACCTACTGAATTCTTTTTTTGTTCATGATTTCATTTCTCCCAACTGCCATGTGTGTAGAAGAGCTGTATGGGAGTGCATCACACTCTTAAATAGATTCATAGGGCTCTCAGTGGTTTTTAGATTTATCTGATTGGTTTCCCAACAGAGGGTTGCCTTCACTTCCAATAGAATATAAACTTAAGGAAGATAATGACTGAATGGATGTGGAGGCATTCCCTTCCATCTGCTTGGGTGGTCTAGCCACCCCCCAGTCCCTGACCAGTTTCATTACTATTGTAACTTATCTGGTTGATTCATTTGATCAACTGATCTCTTTGTCTTGTCATTGAGAGTTTATATACCCCTTCTCGCAGGTGTTGCTGGTGAGGTCAGTGTCCTACACGTTAGGTCATGTGACAGTTATAATGCCACGACCGGGGGGTGTGGGGGTGTGTGTGTGTGTGACAAGACCACCCCAGCAGATAGAAGGAATGCTCCACATCCATTCAGGATTTATCTTCCATATTATAATTCTGACACATATCAATGTAAGATACCTCAGTAGGAACATGCACAATACACTTTCTCCAGGTTCCTATGAACTGTGTTGAAGTGAAACATTAACAGAATCAAGTTGACATTTTACTTTTCTGTGCAATATATGCAACTTTTTCCAGACTGTCAGACAGAGGAATTTGAAATGTTGCTTATTGAAATATAAAACACTATTTTCTAAATGTTCACATCAGCTTTAAATTGAAGTTAGTAAGACAGTTTATTGGATTGGTTGGGGAATAATTATACCACACTAGATAGCATAAAATTAAATAATTGACAATATGGTGGTTATCTGATAGCCTTGCACTTCACTGCTGATAGTTATTTTCACACCAGGCATCTCTGTGTAGTTTGTGCTTGAACTAAAGGAGAATTAAAGTAATTACTGTTTTTCTAAATTCCATGTTGTAACCAGTGAGGAAATTTAAGTTGTAACTTGATGTACAGTTAGATTCCCATTACTGTCAGGCACATAAATCTATTTATTTAGTAATCAAGTAGCATTTATGGTAGATGTCCACAGGGAACCAGGAACAGTTGAAGGCACAGTTGATGTCTACAAGTTTCAAAGTGCATAAAGCATTGGATTTCTCTTGAACCAGGCCAGAATTTACAAATATTTTAAAGGTTCAAGGCCCAATAATGTGTGGAAGAATTGTGATTTTTGCATGGCATATTTTGTTGTTAGTTAAAGTTTGATTTTAAGAGACAACCAGCTTGAAGGAAAACAACACCACAATACAGTGAATGGGGTTTATAGTGTTGTCCTTTTTCACTTTTCCTTCTGTCTGTCCATACATCTGTCTCATTTATTTTGTTTTGTTTTGAGGTTAGTTTTCAGTCACTGTGATGGGGTCTCTGTTCCATGAACATGTTCATATTTAGCTCACTATGGACAGACCGAAAGATATTTTGCAATGGCCTGTTGTCCATTGTCCATCCATTCATTAGCACAAGCTTGTTATTGCTACTCCTCCTAAATTACTTGGAGAATTGCAAATAAACTATATACACATTCATTCCAAGGTCTTTTTGGTCAAAAATGAAAAGTGATGCTGCCCAGATGTCCAGTATGGTCACCACAGCAATCTTCTTTAAAATCTTATCACTTCTCTTGAATGAATGGTCATGTCAAAATGGCATTTTCACTAAAAGACTTTATGATGTCTAGTTCATCCTGAACAAAAATGGTGCCTATCTTACGTACAATATGGCCACCATGGCAGCCACCTTGAAAATCTTTTTATTGATACTACTCTTGAATGGAATGTATATCAGCATGGGATTTTAACTAGAATAATTATGATATCTAGTTGGTCCTCCATGAAAATGATGCCAATTGGATCCATGGCTACAACAACATTGGCTTGAAAATAGTGTTAGTGGGTAGCAGGTCCAGGACCTGTCACCCTCTGAGGGAGTCGGGTCTGACATGCATATAAACAGGTCTGAGTTGCGAAGTTGTTGTGAGGAACATCAGATTCAATACAAAAGCATAGTTACATGTATGAATTTTAATAAATGAACAAAGTAGTTATTTTTAAAACTCTAATTTCCTTATTTACTGATCTGAATGAATATCCAGTATTCTTAAATGGTCTTTGTTTTCATATCACAGGACTCAAGACAAATCCAACTGAAGTCAAATCATCCTTTAAGTTTTATGCACCAAGGTAAAGGGTGCTTGACCTGTCGGCTAAACCAGAGAACTTTAAACAGGTTGAACACAACATTTTTCCTGTATATCAATCTTGTTCGACCCACGGCCAATTTGTTTTCCAGTGTTCTTTAAATGTTCGTCATATTTTGCATCCTTGTTTAACTTGTTCCTTTTTTGCTGGGGGTCCATTTTCTTCATTTTTGAGTTCCTACAGCTTTTCGGATTTTCTGATGGATGAGAAACCAAAATTAAATAAACCCATGACTGATATTGATAGTATCTTATGTTCATTGGAGTGGAACCATGTTTTGCAGGTCGGTTCGCATCTTAGTGTTGTAGTCATTGGTTAATTCAGCTGTATGGTATAGGACCAATCATGCAATATGCTTAAACACATTGTAGCTAGCAATTGCATGAGACATCTCAGGGCCCCAAGTGGGCTAAAGTGCTCATCATTACAAATCACTGCCTTCTCACCTTTGTCTGCATGGGTTCAAGTCTCGGATTTTGCCAATGTGGGTATGTGAGAAAGCTTGTCAGTAGCTTCTTGTGGGTCGGTGGTTCTTTCCGGGTTTTCTCGGGTTCTTCCTCCACCATTTATACTGGCTGCCATGTATAGCCTGTCTTGTGCTGAAAAATGGCATTAAACCCAACAACAACAACAACAACAACAGACATCTCAAGGCTCGATGAACGAGGCTTCAAGTGGCTGACTTTGGAATTGTCTCTTTCCAAGTAATAAGGTGAAGCCCCTTTGAACTTGATTAGACTTTAGGTCTTGGAACTTGGATACTTATGTGGAAGGGTACTTGAATTTAGAGGTAAATTAGTACTGGTTCACACACTTTTATATACATGTTGAAAATGTTGCCAGTGTGCCAGCCATTGTGCCAACTATGGTGACCATCTTGAAAACATTGATATTGCTACTACTCCAGAATGGATGGTCATATTCACATAATGTCTGATTTGTTTGAAATCAAATTGGTGCTGATCTGACATCCAGTATGGCTGCCACAGCAGCTAATTTGAGAATCTTGTTATTGCTTAAAATATATCAGAGATGGTCACAAAACTCAGCATGTAAAAAGAAGAAATGGTCTGATCTTGAATTCCTGAAAAGTCACTTTGGGCAGGAGAGCTCAAGCCCCTTTGAGGGACAGTTACTAAGTGTAGTGTTATTACAGTATTGCTTGTTAATTTTCCTAATTATCAAAATTACTTGTGTTTTATCATATACAGTACAAAGCTAAAATCATCATAGACCCAGATCTGCCATCACATAATGTATACTGTTTTATTTAGTTTTGATTTTAAGTGTACATTTTTTATCCTGATGATGCACATGGTAAATTACAACTCTGTATAAAATTTTGGGGCAAGTTTTAGAATTCAGCAAGAATTTCAGACATCTTAGTACAGGGTTTGATGAGTATAGAGTATATTTTCTAGGTCAGTTTTAAAAGTCAGGTAAAAACTGGTATTAATTTTATATCATAGCATCCATGTTTACAAGTTATTACTGAAATCAATTGTGTACAGGTATGAAATCTTTTAAGAGTATGCATATCAGTCCATAAAAATAACTGCAAGCTGTATAGTCTTAAGAATTTAAATATCACCTTAGTTACTGTAAAATCTGGGTCATAAGAGCACAAAAAATTGAATTGAACTCGTATTCAGAAGTTCAGAATTAAATATTATATTTAGAACTTTCGATCTTATTGATGGCAGTTGTGGTTGCTCAGTGATAAAGGTATTGGATTCGTGTCCATTAGGGTGCGAGTTCAGTTACCTCAACTGATCAGCTTGGATTGGCTACCATGGTGTGTCATCTTGGGCGAGACAATTAACTCAACTTGCTTTGGTGTGATGTAACCTTCATTGTGTTGCTGTGCCATAGAACACCAAAGAACCCCAAACATTTTGTTGAAATCTGACATGATTGTAGAGATAGAAACACTTCTGTAGTCCAATTTTGTTTGTTTCTAACCTCTTGTAAGGAAACTATAGAAGTTTCATATTTATTTTATTTGGGCAGTTCAGATTTTGTGCTGAGAGTATCATGAACATGGGGGTTGAAAACTACTTAAGATTTTAAGTGATCAGTATTGGTCCTTGTTTGCAAGTGTATACCACGTATACTCGCTTACAAGGCAAAGCAAACTGCTAACATCAAATATCCTGATCTGCCATAGCATAATATGCAGGCAAATCAGGGTCTATTTGTTTGTTCTACTGATTACTCCTAACAAAGTGCATGGACCCAGATCTGCTGGTGCATTATGCAGTAGCAGATCTGGGCCTATGCAGTTTGCAGTTGGGCTCATCTTATAAAGGATTATATATGGAAATTCTGGCAGGTCTAGTTTATGGCTGTACACTGTTGGATGTGTCATAAACTCGTTTACCATATGTACTTGGATATAAATTGGGTCCACCTGCAAACAACCCAAAGATCTGATATGCCATCATATAATGCACCAGCAGATCAGGGTCTTTGTTGTTTGCTCTACTGATTACTCCAAACAAACGGCACAGACCCAGATCTGCCAGTATATTATGTGATGGCAGATCTGGGTTTATGCAGTTTGGAGTTAGATCCAATCTATATGCAAGTATGTATGGTAAGTATACACTAGCTCAACCATACTGCTGGTGTTTCATGGGGATAAATCTGCTTTGGTGCAAAGTCTAATAAAACCATGTATATACATAAGGGTAATCAAATGTTTCAGTTGGTTTTTTTATTGTTTTTCTTTTCAGTGAAGAAAAAGTCATATCCTACTTTAAGAAGCTAGCTGGAACTGGACGCGGATTAGCTATTGTAAAGTAAGTATTTAGATACATATGTGGATACTTTATATTGATCTTTTGCATGGTAGATCATTTTCTTCTTTTTGTTTCTTTTGGAAAGGTTACAAAGCAGTTGTAGAACTATTCAGTCTGTTTCGTTTATAAAAATTTGTTCAGTGTTAAGGAAGAAAAAATGTGCCATAATTTAGCAGTTGATAGATGAAAACTTAGCACATTTGACCCCAGATTCTGGAACATGTCTGAGAATAAAATTCAATTTCATCAAACTCCGAGACTGTACGATCAATAGAATTAAAAATTAGTATGTAACAAGAACTACTTTGAATTAAATTATTATTGTCAACAATAATACAGTTTTGTAGTTTTGTAGTAAAAAGACATTTTTGTGATTTCTTAAATTCATGGATTGGGGAACTGATTGTTTCCATGGAAGAATCACTGTTCCTTGGATCTTAAAATTTGTAGCTTGTAGTAAGCATGAAGTCCACAGACTTTTTGTACCTCATGAGATTCATAGAATTTAGGACCTCTTGAATCCCACAGAATTTGGTACCTCATGAAATCCACAGAATTTAGTAATTCATGAAACCCACAGAATTTAGTACCTCATGAAACCCACAGAATTTGGTACCTCATATCCACAGAATATGGTCTCATGAAATCCACAGAATTTGGTACCTTGTGAAAAATTGTGAATTCAAAGTACCATTGATCAGCTGAGAAATGAACTTTATTCTAAAACAAAATAACAGTCAGAATTTTTAAATTCTGTAGACTGAGTTCATGTTTTGATAATTTGTGCTCATGAAGTCTGAAACTTGGAATGGTCATCTTCAGAATCAACCAAGGTGCTATATATACTTGCGTACAAGTCTAATCCACCTGCAGACAACATAAACCCAGTCACATCAAGCACCAGCAGATAAGGATCCATGTTATCTGTTCTACTGATTAGTCCTAAGTAACCACATAGACCCAAACTGACAAGTTATGCAACGGCAGTTCATGGTCTGTGCATTTTGCAGTTGGATCTGACTTATAAGCAAGTAAAGATGGTACATTGTAAAATGTTAACAGATTCAACATGCAGATCAGTTAAATTGGTTCACAAATATTACTTGTATTTCATCGACAAGGCATAACCTGAACAAACCAAACTTGCATCAGTCACAGGGAATTGAATCACTTGGTTTTATAGACCTCCTGTGAAAAAGCAATTTCATTTTCCATTCCACTTCGCAGTTGCATAGCATTCACATCCCAGTCTGTACCACTGCAGCCATCTGAATATATAGTAATGATGATTCTATACAGCAGCTCAACCACTCTTGGTTGTTCAAGAAATATGAATTTTGGTATGTTGAGGCATGATTTTTATTTTAAGAATGGCATAAAATTGAGTTTTCCCCCAATTTAAGAAAAAAAAATTTTTTGTAGTTGGTTTTTTGTTTTGCTTTGATCTCATCAGGAATAAATTCCTGAGAAACACCTTGCAAGATTATTATACAAAGTCATTTATACTGCAATTGATTCATTTTTATTACAGATATTGTCAGCAGCTTTCATGTCTCCACCATATCTATAACATTACCCGTATCCATCTGTCCTGTCATGTCACTACATGTCACGTTTCTGGTCTGTAAGTTTTGAAAGATATAATGGAATGAAATTAAATATATATGAAGTTTTAAGAAAACATAGGTCAGGTTTGAGCTGTACCATTTTACAATCAGACTTAATTGAGTTTTGCCCTTGAAATACATTATATTGATGGGAGCATCCGTGTTATATGGACACATGTTTTAGTTTAGTGTCTATTTAATTCAGAAGTGCTAGTACACTAATGCTTATACTGACTGACCTAATGATCTAGGGTCTCTCATGCACAACACAAGGGTTTATTGTGATGACAGCTAGGAGTTATGTTGATGGCTTCTATAAGAATTTATCACCAATAAATATTGATTCACATCTTCTTGGAATTACCTTTTTGGCTTGCTGGTAATCAATGTCATTTACCTCAACAACATGTTGATCCAAAAATCTTCAGTATAATTTTGTATGAATCAACTTTTTATCTCATTCTCCACCAGCAGGCTGCAATTCCATATTGAACAATGTATGAGATAACATGTAATATCTTTTATGATATGTGGAGAAAACTACAAAGGTCAAAGTCATAAAATGCCATTTTGTGTAGATTGCTATAATTTGATTTCAGTTTTTAAAACTCCAATGGCTTTGTAAGGGTTATAAAGAAATGTTTCTTTTTTTTTTGAATGGGGTTCTTTGGTGTAAGTTTAATATTTTTTAGGCCACAAAGAAAACCCCAGAGCAATAACTTTATCAAATATATAGCAACATTAGAATCCTAAAATTTGTTTTAAAAAGGCTCAGGCTGGAGAACAGGAAATTTACTCATGAAAAAAGAAAACTTTCAACCATTGTTTAATTTTCTCTTTCTTGTTTTTTTCAGTTATCTTACAATTGTAGAGAGGCTTCCAACATATGGTATCCACTACTATGAAGTAAAGGTAGGTTAGCAATATCTATTACTTTGAAGTAAAAGGTAGATTAGCACTGTCTGTTACTTCGAAGTAAATGTAGGTTGACAGTAATTATTACTATGAAGTAAAGGTAGGTTAGCACTGTCTGTTACTTTGAAGTAAAGGTAGATTAGCACTGTCTGTTACTTCGAAGTAAATGTAGGTTGACAGTAATTATTACTATGAAGTAAAGGTAGGTTAGCACTGTCTCTTGCCTTGAAGTAAGTGTAGGTTAGCAATGTCTCTTACTATAAAGTAAAGGTAGGTTAGCAGTCTCTTACCTTCACGTAAAGGAAGGTTAGCACTGTCTATTACTTTGAAGTAAAGGTAGGTTAGCACTGTCTGTTACTATGATGTAAGCACTGTCTGTTACTATGACGTAAAGGTAGGTTAGCACTGTCTATTACTTTGAAGTGGATGTTGGTTAGCAGTTGTTATTACTTTGAAGTAAAGGTAGGTTAACAGGATTTATTACTATGAACATGGAAGAAGGCCCAGTTAACGAACTACTTGATGACCAGGTGGCAATAAGAAGCCAGGAATATGACAATATTCCACTGAGGTAGAAATCTGTCACACTCTGGAGTGCCAGTTCTCAGATACAGTGGGATATCACTCCAATATAAAGGCTTATCCCAAAGAACCTGAGATAGCAATACACAGGGTAGTTTAGCCAAGTGAATTCTGCTACAGTAGGTTAACACTATTTATTACTGTAAGTTAAAGTTAGGTTAACAGTTTCTTACTTCAAATTGGGTTCCCAAACGGGTCTGGAATTCTGGAAAAGGTCGAAACTTTGAAAATTGCTTTTCTTTGTCTTGAAAATGTCTGAAAAAATTTTAAAATGACTAAATGTCTAGAAAAGGTCTTAAACTTTAATTATTACAACTGTCTTAGTCGGAACTGGTAATGTGACTGCTGTTTTACGTTTGGGAGAAACTTTAGTATATAGATTCAGAGCTCTTCGGGAGATGTGGAAATTTCTTTTTGTTTGGTCTGGAAATGGTACAGAAAAGGTCTGGAATCTTGTTTTAAATTTGTGGCAGGAACCCTGTACAAAGTAAAGGTAGGTTAACACTATTATTGTAAAGTAAATTTATGTTAACACTGTCTGTTATTATGAAGTAAAGGTAGGTTAAGTAACACACGTAGAATTTATTCAAGTCAGATTTAATTTGTTACATAATCAACACATTGAATGCATGATATGTTGAGTTATTAAAAAGAATGAGGAAGTCATTTGCATGAATACAGAAACCGTTTGGGTGGATGAAAAAGAAAGCTGAGGCCACTTAACTCACAGTTGTCTATTCACTTGATACGGTTGCAGCAGCAAAAAATACCCAATCAAAACCAGCCAGGAACAGTGTAGGCATCAAATCAAGTACATTAGGAAACCAAGTTAATGACTTAAGTGATTTGTAGATATAAAAAAATCAGAATTGGATCCTGCTTACATTGCTTAGTCAGAAATCTCCTTTGAAGCTCTTATCTGCTCTTCATCATTGTTAGATCCTATCACCAAGTTCATAAGGCTGCAGTTATCTAGGTTCTGCCCAAAATGGGTTGCTAAGTCCTATAAAATACTGTAGATGAAGGCCACTTGTAAGAGGCTTAAAAATAATTAGTAGAAGCAATACATTGAATGTGTAGTTAAAATATATGTCTTTATTTTGACCTTTTTAACAATTAATTCTACAAGTTACGACAGCGTACATTAAGTATACATATTGAATTAGGAGTAGATTTTGGGCTTGCACTTTATGTGTAGGAAACCAGGAACCAGGAATCAACATCCATGGATGGCAATCACATAATTGTACATGGTATAGAGCAGTTATGCTACAGCAATATGTATGCAGATTATTCATTGCAATGTAACATTCTGCAATTCCCTTATAAAATGCTCAGTGCTTATAGAGTCCAAAGTTACCATTTGATATTGTGAAATATTTGATAATTGTTTGTAAATTAATTTATTGTTTGGGGTTTTTTCCCCCATTTTTTGGTCAAGTATATTTAAGAAGCTGTGTCACATTATGATTTTTGTGTAGACCGTGGGAAACAGTGCAAACTATTGGAGAGGAAGAGTGCTGAGATTATTAGTAAATAGGATGACATAAGGCTCAGTATGCTGGTAAAATTGGTTATACATAGAAATTAGCATGATATCATGGTATATATCATATGTGATACATATTGTATTGGCACATCAGAAGTGATTGATACATGGTCTACACATAACAGACGCTTGAGGTGCTATGCTAACACTGCACTATCCATGCTTGTTTTTTTTTTGTTTGGCGCTTAACAGCAAATCAATACATGAAAGGTTATATCATGCTGTGGCAAATAGGAGTAAAGAGTCTAGCCTCTAGCCCAGAGATACACTGCAGCAGTCTACCTGGCATGGTCTGGGCAGTATTTTCAGCCCATATCCTTCCAGTGATGAGTTGAGCACTCTGACAAATGAGCCACCAAGGCTAGAAAACGATGTAACAGATTACAAGCTATTTCAAGTCGCAAGTAAAATATAGTGGTCATGGTGAAACTCTTTTAGAAAATCTATTTTTACAGTGTGCTTTGGAGGAAATGATATTGTGGTTTTATTGAATATTTTTAATCATTTTTTTCACATTAAAAGATTATTATCATACAGATTTTCATAATATGAGGATTAATTACTCTGTTTACTTTTTCAGGATAAGAAAGACATTCCATGGTGGTTGGGGATCAGTTGTAAAGGGATTGCAGTATATGACAAGAACGATAAATCTACACCCAGACGGGTAGGTATATTCCGTTTTGCTTCTTTTAAAATACACAAATAAAAGTCTATGTTGGTGCATGAATTTTTTCAGTATAATACATTTATTGAGATCACATTTGTTTTGAACAACAGAAGCCTATGCAGCCAATTTAAAGCAGATTGTAAATAGCAAAAGATTTCTAAAGATATCATATACTTTTTATTTTCTTTCACAAGATATTTATTGTGATTTTTAAAATTGTATAAACATTTTTATTTTTTATTGTTTAATAAACCACACTGGTGGCCTAGTGGTTAGAGTGTCCACCTCAGATGTGGAAGGTCACGGGTTCGAACCCTGGCCGAGTCGTACCAAAGACATAAAAATGGTACTTACAGCTGCCTCGCTAGGTTCTCAGCATTAAGAGGTTAGTGTTAGGACTGGTTGGCCTGGTGTCAGGATAATGTGACTGGGTGGGATATCATGCTGAATGTCTGTGGCATGATGCCCCAGTGCTAGACATCACTGTAAACTGCCACACTGCAGACATCATAGCAATATGACTTAAAAATTGTTAAAGCTATGTTAAAAATCCAAAACACACACAAGTTGTTTAAATGGTTGACAGAAATTTACTTCTGATCTATTGCCAGGTTAATAGCATTATGATACACTTGATAATAAATAACTTTGTATCATTGACGTGATGTAATTAATAATCACATAATTTTTTAACTTGATGTATGTGTTGAATTTTCAAAAGCAGATATCTTTAAGCCAAAAAACACAGACATTTAATGCCCCTCATGACATCGTGCTTCACATAAGTCGTCGTGTTGTTATTATACTCAAAAGATGACATTTTATCCACAGAATGATCTGTGCTGTCCAAGAAAAATGGCCTTCTATGCTTTTTAAGAATGGTCCAATGGTAAATACTGCTGTTCTCAGCCATTCAATATTTCTGCTGTAGTTTTGCATTTCTTAGCAGTTCATTCCAAACTGAATTGAAAATCAACATTGCATTACAGCCAAACCTGGTTATCTCAATTACGTTCGGGGTGTCAAAAAATTTTGACATATCCAGGTCTCAAGATATCAGGTTTCATCGAAACAGCTAATGTAATTTTTGGTCCATATCAAATATTGTATTTGGCTTAAGTAGGGTTGGGGTTAAATTTTGTTTGTTAATGATGGAGGTAAAGGCCCAGAGCATCAGTTCAGTGCACAGCCTTTCAAAGCAACAAAATAAAAAGTGAATAAATCTGAAGATGTTAATTAATAACTAACTTTGTGTTTATTGGTTGATTTTTAGACCAGAAGAGCTTGTTATCTTGTCCATCATCTGTCCATTAGCACAAGTTTATTATCAATAATTCTAAGCTACTTTTAAGGATTGCCAAGAAAACAGTACACAAACATTCATCCTAAGGTCTGGTTGGACCTACATGTAAATGGTGCAGCTGAGACATCAATTATGGCCACCATAGCAGCCATCTTGAAAATCTTGTTGCTTCTCCACCTGAGTTTGTGGTCATGTCAACATGGCATTTTCACTAAAAGACATCTTATGATATCTAGTTGGTCCTAAATGAAAATGGTTTCCATCTGATATCCAATATGGCCACTGTGACAGCCTTCTTGAAAATTTTGTCACTACACAACCTGAACAGAAAGTCATATTGACATGGGGTTTTCACCAGAAGACTACTTACGATGTGTGGTTGGTGCCAAATGAAAATGGTTATACAATGGACATCCAGTAAAATGCCCTGCCCCAGTAGCCACCTAAAAATCTCATTGCTACTCCATGGATGGTAATATGATATGAACAACATGGGGTTTCATATGCTGTCAGGTTAGTCATAAATGAAAAAGGTGTCAATTTGACATACAGAATAGACACCACAGCAGCCTTATAGAAAATCTTGTTATTGCTATGCCTTCTGAATCAGCATAGGGTTTTAAATGGAAGACTTCTTATGGTGTCTAGTTGGTGTTAAGCAAAACTTGTGCCAAATCTGATATCCAATAAGGCTGCATCAGTGGCCATTCTGAAAATAATGCTACTCTTTAAGTATTATTAACATGGGTCTTCACCACGAGATGTCTTAATATGTCTACTTGGTATTAATGAAAATGGTGCTGATCTCACAATCCAGTATGGTAACCATGGCAGCCTTCTTGAAAATATTGTTACTGTTTCTAAATGGAAAGTCGCATCTGCATGGGGTTTTCAGAAGACAACAAATATGATGTCCAATTGGTCCTGTATGAAAATGGTACTGATCTGACATCAAATATGGCCACCACAATGAACATATTGAATATCTTATTACTAATTCTCCTGAATGGACAGTGATGGTGATATGTCCACTGGGATGTTCACCACATGTCATATACTGGTGTCTAGTTTGTCCTAAATGAAAATTCTGCTGGTCTTATATCCAATATGGTTGCCTCAGCGGCTAATTTTGAAAATCTTTGCACTTGGTAATATCGAAGATGGTTTCCAAACTCGTAAGTTAAAAAGTGCAAATAGTCATATCTTGATTTCCAGGAAATTCTCTTTGGACAAAAGAGTGTTAGTCACATCATGGGACTATTGCTTACACCTTCAGTGATATTGACCCAATTTACCTTAACTTAAGAAAGTTTGTACAAAAGTACATCTTAGAAAGAGTATCTTGGTAATGCCAACACTGGGACTGTGTGACCATATATTTATGCTTGAGTGACTTTTACATTTGGTTCTTTGTTACATCCTTTATTTTTAGACCCTATTTCACTGCACTCATGAAAATTTTAATTTTTCTGCATATTAAGGTGAGTAATCCAACCATATCAAATCAAGGTCATTGTAACGTAAAATTGACACCTTAGGGACTTCTGTGCTAAATGAAAATGCTGCTGCTCACCATTTATGGCACTCTAAGTATCTTTGACCATGCTTCACCTGACTCATGAAACTTAACATGAGGAGGCATCTCAAGGAGCTCGATTCAACCATGCAAAAACTAGGTCACTGTGACCTCATTTTCATGCTTGAGTGACTTGTGTTTGTTCATGACACTGGATATTTTGGGCCTTGTTTCACCTACACTCTGGAAAATTGGTATGTTGATGCATCCGAAAGAGAGTGACTAAAATGAAGTCACTTTGACCTTCATTACAGGTGGTATTTTCCTCTGTACCACTCAGAATATTGGTAGCCACTCCAGTTATGTTCCTCTTGGTGGGGGATTCATATTTATAATAAAAACATTGTATTGATAACATGGGCCCATATACCCAATATTATAAGAGCCATCAAATGTTAAAATTTATGTTGCCTCAAGTAATTTAGAATATCTAAAAAAAAATATTTTTTTTATTTGTTCATATTAATGAAAATATACATTGCTTTGTTTTTGGTGAGGTAACAGTTGTGCATGTACATCCACTCAGAAACTAATACTGTTTTTAAATTGATAGAATGCGAAAGATTAAAGTACAGCTACTACTACAGAGATGGAGTGTAAATATTTTAGTAGCATGCAGGCACAAATGTTTATCTCTCTAATCAGAGTTCCATTAGCCTGAGATTATTGTAGCCTGAAATGAGCTTCTTCAACAGGTGTCTGTGCTTCAGTAATATCCTGTTTCTTGATAAAGAGTAGGAGCTACTTTCCAGTTTGACATGGTGGTTTTCATTGCCTAGTAGATGGTCATAATCCTCAGTATGTGCATATTTTGAAGTGCCGAAGTTATTTTCATTCGACAACAGTTGTTTCCTAGAGATTCCTGAAGATGTAAGTGGGCAAAACTTGGCACAGTGTAGAATCCAAACCTTTAATACATGCGAGAGAGAGATTGTAGAAGAGTTGTCTGCTGTTCATGGACATAACCTAATGCATGGATTGTCATTTTATCTCTCCTTGCATGCAGAAAACTGTTTATTTTACCAGAAACATTGTTTAACCTGTTTGGTGCAGCTTTCATTCTTGTTAAATTGGACCTGGCAGGTCATTTGCTTGCAGTACATGCAATGATGACAGTGGTTGATGCAAGTTACTTTAGGTAAATCTAGTTATTAGTCAGTAGGCATTGTTCCAGTCAGATAAGCCATGTATTTATCCAAGGACTACAGACACAAATGCCAGGCTTACTAGACTTATTTGAATATTTTGTCTGAAGCTTTCTCAAACTTACAGATCCAAAATTATATGGGTGAATTTTATCATGTTTTGAAGTAACCAGTGTTAAGATTAACAAGTTTCAGTGTGTCTTCCATAATAAGACCAATACCAGGCGAGCTTTAAAAAATTTATTGAAAAGAAAGGAATGGGATTATTTTCAGACAAAAAGATATCCTTAGTAAATATTTGCACAATTTTTGAAATGGGGGGTGGTGTAAGCTTATAAATCATGGATGTATCATCAGAAAAATACAGTATGTGTAATTGTTTCCATGGTTATTTTCTTTTAGACAATTGCTGAGAAATGACCATGAATCCCACAATTGATCATCCTGGAATAGATCCTGCCTTATTCTGAGTTGTGTTTGAAAACGTGATAATTTGATGATGTTAAACACATTATAACTGGTTCTTAACAACTAAGAAATGAAACACAACAAAGTAAAAGAATTACCAATGGTAGAAAAAAAATTTATCAAATAAAATCCGTAACCATACTCACATTATTAGATGGGCAGTGGTATACAGAATAGCTTTATAATGAGGGACCACTGTAATTATTTTTCTACTTTCCAGATATTTATATGGAAGAATCTACAAAATTTGTACTACAGAGACAAGAAATTTTCCATCGAGGTACACGACCCCAAACGGTAAGTTATGTGAACACTTTCTGTCACAAATGCACAACTAGATCTGTTGTCAAATAGTCACTAACTTGCAGGGTGGTTTTTGTCCAGTATGCATCATTAGATTTGTTCTTAACTTGCAGGATATATTTTTAGAATATAATATTTATGCAGCATTTCAGAAAGTATTGCCACAAAGTGAGTCAGTATATCATTTAATGAGAATTTAAGTTTTAAATATTGCCCCATCTGTCAGAAGGATTTATTCCTGACTAGTTTAGCTTCCAAGCTTCCATTGATGTCACGGATATTAATATTTCAGTAACACAAATTTTGATAGTGTTCTGTTCCTGGGAGTGTGTGTTAGTAAACTGCCAACTTGACAGAAACTGTTTGAATGGTATCTTCAAGACCCCACCGATTTCACACAAGCCTTCGGACTAATTTACCTTCAGTTTTCTTGGTAAAATGCATTGTAATATGAATTCTTAGTTCAAACATTATCTCAAGCCGTATTGGTCACCATTTCTTGTACAGAAGAATAACTTGCTTGCAAGATGAAAGACTCCTTTGCCTTTTTGGAACTAATTGTTCTGAACTTTGAACCAGCGAACATGTGCATATTGTTGGTTCAGAATGCTTACAAGTACAGAATGCAACAAATGATAACAGTCTAACTTCAATTAAATGGAAACAAAGTCACTGAGACAATTTAAATATGTCACAGAAGGCTGAAATTGCATATTTGATATCTTCATCCCCTGAATTTACCGTGAAGATATCAAACATACGACTTCAACTTTGGTCCACAAATTATTATATGTATGGTTGGCATGGCTGTCTACATGACCAGAAGTCCAACCCATCTTTGTATCATTGAACGTTGTTGGATTAAGCTGAAGAGGACAAAATACAGCCGAGATATAACCTACAACAATGTTGATATGTTTGATACCATCAACTTTAATCAGGTTGTAGAGATGATTGATCTGCTGTTATATAACTGACTTAATGGACTGGCCTGGAAATTATGCAGCTTCTAACACTGCATTTGGCTTGAGATTTTGTGCCAGACGTTCATAAAGGACTTTACTTTTGAAACATTAGGCATGACTGGCTCAAAGTAAAAGACTCAAGCTCTGAATAATATGGTCTTCAGAGTCTGTATTTGCTAAACTTTTTGAGCAAGAAACTCAAATTTGAGGTCACAAAACATTCTAGTTTTGTTTATTTATTTAGAACAAAACCAGAAACAAAGAAATTTCAGATTTTTCTTAACATTGCTCCCACTACAAGGCTACTTAATTTCTTTGATGTAGGTGGACTCTTAATATCATATCTGGCCCCATATACCGTATTTACTGTATATGTTGAGACACCGTATTTGTTGGGATACCATACATTAATTTTTAAAGTAATTTTTTGTGCACTGTATGTTCTGGGACACATCGGGTTTTTTTAGTCATAAATTGTGGGATATCTTATAAATCATCTAAAAAATTACAGGTCGGATAATGCACTCCGAGTGAAATTTTATTTTAAAAAATATAAAAACTGTACTTGAGATTAAACTCTTTAATCCACTGCTGCATTATTTCAACATAACCCTTCTCATGCATACGTATGATCCATTCTTTTGGTGCATGAATATTTGTTCATGCCATTAAAAATTATCATTGGAGGAAACACATCTCCTGAAGCAGAAACTGCAATGACTTGAGTCAGATGTTTTTAATTGCACCAGTCATGCTAATTCTTACACTTTTAAACCCCATCTTATTGTCAGTCCACCCAGCAGTGAGATAAAAGGACATTAGAATTCCATGCATATTAATGATCATATTGTCGGCGAAATCATCTTCTTCTATGGCCTTCACGAATTCATCAAATGATTTTATTTTCTCCAAATCTTCTGGGCAACGCTGGGTTGTCAAATGGCCATGTACATTCCATTGTTTCAATTTATTTTCAAAATTCCTGTGAATACTGGTGAAAATGAAACAAAGTTAGCTTCCATATCTTGGCTGACTTTACTTCTTTAAAAAAAAAATAAAATAGCACACTTAAAAGAATCCAAAGCCGGCTTCCAAGGTCGGCTTTCTTTGTGACAAAATAACCTTTGTATTGATAACCTTTAAAATAAATTGCTTTCAAAGTATCCTAAATCAGTTTCCGAGGTCGGCTTGCTTTATAATAAAAATAACCTTAGTCTTTGATATCCTGTTGGTAAGTTCAGACAGTGAGTTTACTGCTCACTGTCAGTTGTGTTTATTGACCACCTGGGCATCTGTTTACTTGGCATCTGTAGTTATAATTAATAAAATGGCATTGATGTCTGTGGGTAAATAGTATAGAACGCAATAACATGCTTCAGTAGTACTTTTTGTAACACATGCTAGTGAAAAGATTGTCGCTCGAGTGAATGTATTTTCAAATGAGCATTTTTATTTTGTGAGATACTATCATATAGTTGACCTGGATATAATTCAGTCTTGGTTATTTTGTACCTAACACCGTGTCATGTTTGAATGGTACATGTCTTCAAGCAATTGGTCGATTATTTCCCTCTCATTTGCGATTTTGTTGCATCCAGTTTTCAGTTGGATAACATACCTTTGAGTACAACACAGTTTGTTTCTTGATCACATCAATGAACAATGTTTCATGTTATCGGACATAAGCGATGCATGCTACAGTATGGATGCCTACACTACATATTCGGATTTCATGGATATATTATATTCTTTAATGCTCATGATGAAAACAAAAGAGGAATAAATGATAACAATACAAGGTTAGTTTCTTTTATTTTATTATCAAATAGGCATTTGTTTATCCAATTGCAGCGTGCAGTTGGGGGAGGGGGTTTGCACAAATTCAACACAAATTTATTTCATTTCTTAAGTCTTGGGACTTATGACCGAGGTGAAAAAAGTTTCACCATAAGTTCTGGGACAGTAAAAAAAATAATTATTTTATCATGTCCCATTATATACGGTAAATGCAGTACGTAAAATATTTTAAGAAATTCAGAAAATCGGGCATGATATTTACATATATATACATTGGTACATGTGCCTACACCATTAAAATTTGGCAGTCATTATGAGGTACCAAAGTTATGAAAATTTGAAACTGATTTTAGTTTTATTCAATTTAAAGTTAAAGATTATCAAAACTTTTTGGGATTTGAGTTTCAGTTGCATGCACAGAAAGTTTCTCAAATACAGGGCCATTGCCATGATCTTTTACCTTCACTGTATGTATTCTTTCGTAAAAACATTGTTCATGATCTACAGATACATTGTGCAACAGCATTTGGGTTTGTGCAGATGGTGTAGTTGGGACCTTGTTACGCATATAGCCATTAAACTATTGCAGATATACCATCTCTACTTGCTTATAAGTCGAGTCAAACTGCAATCAACAAAGATCCCGATCTGACATGGCATAATGCACCTGCAGATTAGAGTCAGTGTTGTTTGTTCTACTGATCACTCCTAACAAACTGCACAGATATTCTTTTCATGCACTTTCGTAGCAGTAAGCTGTCTTCATTTTGCTTCTAATTTTTCGTATATTTTCCAAAATTTAAGTGCCTGCAGAATTGTTAATATTTGACAGTGCAAGCTTTACTTGTTTGTAATATTTAGTTTTAAAAGGATATTTCTTGGTTTAATATACCTGTATGCTTATGTATACTGCTATAGTAAAGTTTCAACATGTAATGTTCATGTGCAGTTAATATAGGATTTAAATTGTCAACCCTGTTGAGGGTGGGATGGGGGGAGGTATGGTGTTTTGAATCAATTTTCATAAAGACAAAGGTCATAGCAATTGTAATGTTTCAATCATTAATGACATTTACATTTTCCATACCATTATCTGGAAATTGTTGTTGCATGTTTATGTTGTAATGTAGTTGATAGCAAGCTTGCACGGATCCCTGTTCATTATTCATAATACAAGTGTAAAACACAGTTTCACTATTTCCTATCATCAAAGACGTATCAAAATGGGTGTTTGTAGTGCTGTCATTGGAAGATAGTGAGACATAAATATCATTGTTCCAGCAGTGGATTTATTAAAGATGAGATTCCATGTTAAGTATTTGAAAGTTATATTATTTTTAAATCAGTGGCTGAATAAAGTGAAAACTTTAATACACTTTTACTTTAAATCTGAAGATCATACCTGAGATGCTAGGATGTGTTTATCTCCTTTCTTAGTAGATGCTGGGATTGTCTTAGCACTTGTTAAGGTGTAACACAACATTTTATAAACCCTTGTATTGTGTTTAATTTAAATACACTGAAACATTTCAAGAGGAAAATATTGTACAAGATAATACATGAAATAGTCAAATGCTGACCTTTTCATTGCTCTCATTGTAAATATAATTACATGTGAGTTTTGTTTGCATTTTGCTTTGCTTTAGCTGTTTGCAGATAATAATTTTTCAGCTGCATTTTGTTTTGAATTTTTACGCTGCTTGTATTGCTTCAAAACATCAGTTGTTAAAGTTTTTTGTTTAGTACAGAAAGGCATTTTGATGAAATTTTAACAAATCTTGCTGTTATTCTGCATTGTTTCATTTTACTGTGAGTGTTTTGCTTCATGCAGTAGATCCTATGTTTAATATTTTGGTAGTTATGCTTTGATTTTTGACACATCGCTTAGACCCATTTTTAAAAAGTTATTTAAGTAGATTTCCTACATGAAGATTCTATCTGAAACACTGGGGGACACTGGAGGATAGAGTTTTACAGGCTAGGTTGATTTGTTCAGATTATATGTACAGGGAATGGTGGTTTAATGGTATTGTTATAACATGAATTAGGATATAACACAGTCATGTCATGACTTCAGATTTTTTGTCTTTCATATCCCATAATCCTTCACTCTTCTCAGAACATCAGCCAAAGTAACAAACAGATAAAAATAATTCAGCAGAATTTCAGAAACCTACAGCTGACAGATCATAGCTAATATTCATACACAGCACTGATTAATTTTCATGGAGCCTGGGTGTATCTTAATCCAGGTTGTTAAATAAAATTATTGTTATATGCTCCCCACCCCACCCTACCCCAACACTTGTACATACATTTATCTAAATTTCTGCATAATGCCATCAGCAATTATGGACCCAGACTGCCACTGCCATGTTATAGTAGGGTTTCCGTGTGTGTATGTGTGTGTTTGTATGTGTGTGTGTGTGTGTGTGTGTATATATATATGTATATATATATATATATATATATATATATATATATATATATATATATATATATATATATATATATATCTATATATATTCAGTTTTTTGTTAGAAAAATTGTACATGGACCTTATCAGATGTAGGTTGGTCATTGTATTCCAGCCTTAATAGAATTTGTAAAAATTTGACTTCTAAGGACCATGATCTTTGGTGGGTGTAATCATTAACTTACTTTTGACTGGGTCTCTGTCTTTCCTGTAGGGTTGTTCACACCCTCAGCAGCTTCAACTTGTATGAGGACGCAATTAGAGAATCCATTGACGAGTTAGACGAGTTGTCAGATGCCATTTCAGACCCGACAACTCAGTAAGTAATCAGCTCCCATAGTTATCCACATACCCACTTATTACACAGCTTACTGTGGAATGGGGCACATTGGCAAATATTAAAACACTCTCGAGTAATGATATGGATTACGATTTTCATTTGGTGAGTGTTTTGATGGGAGCTAAATGTGTGATTCCAGGATTTTGTTGAAACTGCATATAGACTTGTGATTCTGTAATCACAGTTCTGAAGGATAATATTCACCCACCGATCCTGTCATTTTTTGTGTGCAGATCTCTTCATTTGGGTACAATGGTTTTGTTTTCCTTTTTCCTTTTTTTTTTGTTTTTGATATTTTATAGTTTTTTATTGATTGTATGGTCTCTTTGATTGACAAAAGGGAATATAGAGGATTGTATGTGTTGTAATTTAATGCATGTAATGCTAAGCAAACAACATTTCTAAAATTATCTTCCAGCTATGGTTTTTTTTTTTTGGCTTAATGTAGTAAAAATATATGTATTTTTATGACCCCAAATTTCAAATGTAAATGAATTGAGAATCACAGGTGAGACGGAGGTATCGCTTGTATATTGGTGACCATATTGGCACGAGTGGCAACATTTTTAAGATGCAGTGTTAATATTTTTTCAAGTGACATATCTTCAACATCAGTGGTTGTATCTACATGCAACTTTGGTAGAATGCAAGTAAATTATTATGTCTCAGAGATGCTGGGAGTTCCTGTCTCACCTGCTAAAGCAGACTAAGAACATTGCTTATCGGTGAGACTCCATTTTTGGCAGAACCTTGTTTTAGAAATGTTGCTGTTTTGATGAGAACATTAATTCAAAGTTTTGGATATTTGGCATACGCAATGTAAAGACAACCTTTTGAAATAAATTTGCTGCATATTTACTTGGTTTCCTCTAGATGCGTGAAGAAATGGGTAGAAAGATAATTTAAAGACTTGTTTTCAAATAGGTCTTGTGAACTTTGGGATGAGCAATGATATCAAATTCTTTTGAACTGAAAATACCATTACATAGCTAAAATAATTTTCAGCCATATTTTGGTATGTGCTTAAGGAACTAAGTATTGTCTTCCCAGTAGTGATGTTATCATGAACCTAAACTTGTTTCACAATATTGCCATGTTTTTACAATACTGCTGTGATAATATGATATTAATGTTTCAGATCAACAAAATTTGCAATGAATTCTCTAGGAAGTACGTTGAAGACACATATACGACCAATAGCATTGTTCAGTGTGTGGCTTTTTGTTTGCAATACTTCTATGTAACGGAATGGTCAGACACACAATTGGCTTCTTATGACAAACATTATAGTGTAATCTAGTATGCAGATCATAAATCGAATGACTCAATGCCATTGGATGCTGTAATAAAAGGTAATGAAATGTTTTTTGAGATAATGTCACAAGACTAGGCTGTGCATATATAAAGTCATGTCACGATCAAAGCACACCATTGCCAAGCCTTGAAGGACAAAGTTAATTCGTAGAAAATGTTCTTGCTTTTTATACTGTCACTTCTGTAGAGGCATGGTTATATAGCATTTCCGGTGTCTCTATGTTCTTCTGTGTCCCACAATCTTATGAACTCAGTCCCATTTTTTTTTTATGGATTGCCATGAAACTTGGTAAATGTTATTCATCACCTGAGGAAGTGTATGTTGACGGTTCACTTGACTATCATAGCTTTTCTTAAGAATCCTTCAAGACTTGCACAGTATGACATTATATTGTGAACACTGATAGTCTCACAGTTTTCAGTGGATCGCTATGAAACTTTGCACATGCTGTGGTCATCATGTGAAGATGTGATTATTGACAAATCCCAGAGCTCTTGTGGTTTTGGGCTTGGAGTGATTTCATTCCTGAAGCCTGTTTTTTGCTTTATGTTCTGTTACTAAAAATAGTTTGTATTTCTAATAACAAAGCATTTGCAATATTTGGCTCTTCTGGCCTTTTGACTTTGAAAGGTCAGTCATGATGTATTAAGGGACATTAAATTTTAATCCAGATCAAGAATTGATTATGTCCATTGATATAGTTTGACAACTTCTTTGTGACACTCAACGCAATGCAGAATAATTTCATTTGAAGTTGCCCATCCAAGGTAATTGCTGAAATATTTTTCTCAAAATTGTCGGATACTCCCCTCCCAGCTTTGTTGGGGTGATTGTTCTGGGTTTTGGTTATCGTTATCTAGAGGTGATCGCCGAAGGTGTAATTTGCCCGGAACGAGTAAATATCAATAGAAATTGTGAAATTTACAGGTGGAATAGATAAAGAGCTGAGCAGGTATATCAAACAGAATAACACGAGCCCCCGTTACAAATAAAGACAAAATTTAATCAAAATTTCTAACAGTAAAGTTCATAAACAAAAGTAATAATATGTTACGATTGAAAGATACACTTCTTTCTTTTTGAATTAACTTCTTCCACGAATTTTCAAATACAAAGAAATGATTATACCAATAGCCGATCTGTTAAGCGATAGAATTTAAATCATCATTTAGATCAAGTGAAATATATCGAAAACATTGCCTTGTACACTTTCATAACCTGATGGTCTTGATTCAGTCCAAGTTCCACAGCAACTATCCCTTTTGACTTCCTTGTGCCGATAAGTCTGGGTCTTTTCCACTTTGACTTCCTGGTGCCGGTAAGTCTGGGTCTTCTTCACTTTTGACTTCCTTTGCCAAATTCACAGGTTGTCTCGCCTCTTTCGCCCCTTCCACTTCTGGGTCCACTTTGAGTTTGTAAAACATAGTACGTAGACGTAGAACGCAGAGCGTAGAGCTATCTCATCCTTCCAAAATAACAAGAATAAGCAACCTAAATCTTCCGTCACATTATACTGGGGGAATAGATCAATACCTTCCCCCTCTCGTTAAGTCAGATAAATTCTATCCTAATTTCAAACAGATTCTACGGCTATCTAGTCTAACTGGCCACGACAGACCGTAACAACCTAGTTTCACAAAATTAATGGTCAACTAAATAGCTATTTCAACATCCCACCAAGACATTAGTTCCAGACTAGTCTCAATTACACAAATGAATGAAATTCCTTGCTACTGTATTTATAACAACCACCAAGTGGTTATCATACGTGAACTCATATATAGGTCGGAGAATTCTCATGGATTCTCGCATCTCAACTAAAATAAGGCATGAAATTCTAGATACATAATTTCCTATAATAAACGAGACTATACGTTCAAACAAGTCGTCAGGGTTTATGTAAAGAAAAATATCATTGTACGGACTTAGATAAACGAACTCAACACAGGTATACCATATCAAGAAATTAAATCTACAAACTTAAACAAATAAATCCATGCAAATACAAGCAAATAAATTAAATGAAGCATCATAGTAGTATCAACAAATTACATAAGATTGTTGCAAATACCTTGTTTTTCCAAGCTCTCACTTCCAGAACGTGTCTGTCAATTTTTCCAGACAATTGCTTCCCTTGGATGATTCCTACGAGTGAGGTTACTTCGTAACCCACTCGGAGTCTATTTTACATTTGTTCTCTCACAGAAAAAGTGTAGACTGATTTCAATTTTGCTATTTTGCACATTTAAACTGAGAGTTTTTCATGTGAAACCATGCCCCATTCACAGCGTGACCAATCTGAATGAAATACACTTCCCGCACGAACAATGTTGAAACAATGCCGTTCGTCTGACAACCTTGATTACCCAGCTGATTCCTGGTAACTTTCAGAAATGACAGTTTTCCATACTGATCAGAATTTGACCCCTTCCTGGTCAGTTTAAACAAACGTAGCCTTAATAAAAAATCGCTAAACTCATGACAGAGACTGTACCAATTCGTGCATTATGGCAATTTAAACGTGCGCAGAACTCCATAAATCTAATTAATCGTACACGTGTCCAACTAAATGTGTTCTACAGAGATCGACAGAAATATTTGCTCCTTTACAAAAATATTTGATGAATTTTGTAATCAAGTTCCTTTTAAGAGACAACAGGAACACCATTTGAATATTTAGAAACAAGAAGCGTTGTATTTAGAGGAATATCTGTATTTGCTTCTGGTGAAAATGGAACATTATACTGTCTTAACAAGTTAATTTCATCCCTTTGATACTTTTTAATTTAGTATTATTTGAACCTTGCAAGGCACCCATTTTCTCAATACTTTGTTCAAGTTATTGACCTTTTTTACTTTGAGCCCAATCTAACTTGCGGCAGAAATTTCTGAGCAAAACTTGTCTCAGTTTTCAGTGGATTGCCATGAAACTTGATGCGTAAAATGATCATGTGAAGATGTACATATTTGCATATCTTTTGTGCTTCTTGATTTTCATAAGAGTTATTACCCTTTTTGTCTTGTACCTGAATAGATTGTATGACATAATCTTGTGAACACAGCTGATGTTACAGTTGTTACTCATTTTGGACTTGGCGCTGGTTGTAGTGTGCGATAGAATATTGTGAATGCAGATAATTTTGCAGTTTTTAATGGATTGCAGTGAAACTTGGGACTCAATAAGGTCTTAATTTGATGTTGCTTGTACAAGCAAATCACTGGGGTCTTGCATATTTTATTTTTGGCCTTTTTGGCCTGCAACTGAATACATTATGTGACAGAACTGTATGAATGCAACTCGTTTTGAAGATGTTTATGCATTCCTGTGAAACTTGGTATAGATTATGGTCATCATTTAAAGATATGCTTAGTTATAGACAGATTTTATCTACCACAATTTTTGTTGCCAGTTCTGACTTGAAGATGGATGCAGTATAGCACAGAATTTTCTGATTGCAGCTGCTCTCACTTTCAGTTTCTTTGGATTGCATGAAACTTAGTACATCTTATGACTCACCAAAAATATGCATTTTGAGCAGTGATTGTCTTTACGCTATCTTCCAAAGATTTGTGCACTTATTTTTACTGTAGACTCAACCTCCATGATGGGGAATAGGAATGGGATGTAGGAAAGGTGGGGTTCATTTATATGAGTGAATTGCTCATCTTTTCTCATTTCCACTGACCTTTATCTGTAGACTACTGCTATTGATATCTGATAAACATTAATGTAAATGCGCTACTGCTGTCAACACAGCTGAATATGGCAGAAATATTACTCATTATTAGTGCTCTGTATTGCAGTGAAACTAGAAATGGATTTATATGTATGAATGAGGTGTATAACATTGCCAATCTATATGTCATTTAGTATTATAATCATTGCATCAAATGCTAAGACATTATGGCAGTATATATGATAACGTCACTACTTCCTTCTGTGTAATTGCATGGTGGGACAGAAAAATCATGTTTCAGGAGGTGACAGCAGTACAAGATTCAAGTTCAGATTTTGTATTGAAGTATTTACAAGTTGCATAGAAGGGGGGGGGGTGAGGGTCATCACCACATAGGTTGCAGGTGAGGCACTGTGTTCCATAAAACCCCTATATTTACCTAGATGCTGCTTGCTTGAAATTTCAAAATCATGCTTTTATTTCTTGACAGTATTAATAGAATTTGCACAAGATTATTTTATTTCAAAAGCACTAGTTTGCTTAAGAAACTTACTCTGATTACACGTAGTTCATTTCAGCCAAACGATAATTACCAAAATATTTTCAATGAAAAGATATTGGTTTTTTATGTTACTTTTCTTAATTGATATTGTGCTGTTATATTGAAATTCTTCAGGTAAAGAACAGAAACTATATACTCAAACACACTTTTTTTTGTACAAGAACCCCATGTGGACAAAGAATATCACTCCCCAATTTCATGGGTAGTAAGTGAATCCTGCACTGATCATGTGATGCTGTTGCTAGGTAACAAAGCATGTTGTGTTTGGTAACGTGGCTAACCTAGATATGAATAATGCATGCTTTTGTCAGTGCTTTTTTAATGTTTGGTTGTCATGGTAACTAATCTTGGTATCTAGGATTGACTTTTTGATTGTTGTTTGATGTTGTTTAGTTACATTTCGAGTCATTTGTTTCATTTTTTTTCTCTTCAGTCACTTTGATTATATTCATCCATCACCTTCAGGATATATAATTTGTGTCTTATGTGTCATAGTGTTTTTTTATTTATATAGGTCACATTTAAAAGATAATTCTTCACTTTGCAGAGTATCTGTTAGTCGGCGGACCTTTGGCCCAGGAAATGTGAATGTCCATGCATGGTTTGCTGCCACACAACAGCTGACAAAATGTATCTGGTACATGGCAGTCACACAACACCAGTTTTACCTTGATAAAAAACAAACTAAGGTGGGTGCTGTTGTATGCAACTCTCTCTAAGGGAGAAAGAAAATGTTGATTTTAAAGACACAAGATATGTGATTATAACATCAGTCAATTAACCCTACTTTCACTATTTAGCTTCATATCTGTAAGGTGGCAGAGCATATTATGATGTCTCTCCATCTGTATGTGTTACCAGTTTGGATTCTGCACAATAGCTTTAGTTGTCCACCATTCAGTTGTCAAACTTTATGGTTGGCTTATCCTTGGTGTAATAGAGAACCCTGTTGATTTTGGTTTGAGAAGCTCAAGGGTCAAGGTAACTGTCAGAAAGAAGGAAAATGGTTTCAGCACAATAACTTGAGATGTCTGCCATCTACTGTTACCAAACTTTGTGGATAGATTGCACTTGGGACCAGAAAGAACCCTGTCGATTTCAGGGTCAAAAGGGCATAGTTGAAGGTGACTGACTGATGCAGTAAAAATGGGTTCCAGACAGTAGTTGACGTTTCCGTGATCCACAGTTGCAAAACTTTGTGGATAGTTTGCAGCTGGTGCAAGCAAGAACCCTATTGATTTCAGACTCAAAAGGTGACTTGTGAAAGTTATTCTGAAAGAAGAGATCTGGTTTCCACACAATAATTGGAGTTATCCAGCATCTGTGGTTACCAGACTTCGTGGATAGTTGACAGTTGGTGTAAGAAAGAACCTTGTTGACTTTGGAGTTTACAAAAAATTTAGATGTCAAGGTCAATGTGACTAAAATAATTAAAAAACAATGCTTTCCATAAAATAACATTATTTCCACATGACATACCTCAGACTTTGTAGATGGTCTGCACTTTGGGTAAGGAAGAAGACTATTGATTTGCAGTTCAAAAGGTCAAAGGTCATGGTCACTGACTGGAAAAGAGAAAAATGATTTCCACACAGTAACAAAAGTTCTACACAGTATAATGTGCCATTCTCAGTACTCTTCATTTTATTGAACATACGAAACAAAGCTTTGGTTAATTTGCTTGTAAATGCATTGTTTCATTCCAGCAACTGGTATGCTACCTTTGTATTTTCCTCACTTGTAGCTCAGGTTAAAATCAGTAAAAGGCCTGGTATCAGACTATACCCGGCAATGGCATCAACAAATAACATTTACAGTGCTGTAGAAAATACTTTTTGATTTAAACTTGTGAAGAAAAATGCAAATTAAGGATTGAATGCTATTTTTGTTATCACTTGTTAGGATATAAATGCAGTAGCTCTCTCTCACATTTTGATGTTCCTGTGTTTCTGTAAAAGTATAATGCTGCAAAGAATAAAAACAAAGATGTAACAAAGAACTGCAGTTCACTTCCTTTACACCTAGTTGGGGGGCCCCGAGTGGCCGAGTGGTCTAAAGCGCTGTCCGTTACGGATCACTGCCATCTCACCTCTGTGCTTCTCGCGTTGGTTCGAGTCTAAGATTGTGGATATGTGAGAAAGCTTACCGGTAAACTCCTGTTAAGATACGGTGGTTCTTTCCGCGGATTTCCCGGTTTCTTCCTCCACCATTAATACTGGCCGCCATGCATAGCCTATCGTGTGCTGAAAAATGGCGTTAAGCCCCACAACAACAACAACACCTAGTTGTTCTCTGACTGCAGGTGGATATGACACAACAGAAACAAAACACGAATTCTGCATAACAATTTTAAGTATTGTTGGTTTTAGACACCAGAACAACCTTGTTCCACAATAATATTTTGACCACAAGTTTCTGTATAATAAGACAAATGAAAAGGTCTTCTTGGAGCAAGCCTCTGCAAATCTGAATTTGAATTTGATTTGCTGAATGGAACATGTATCCTGCAATTTCCAATATATCAGCCCATGTTTGATGGTCGTTTTTATTGTACGATACGGAAATCTAAAAACTCTGTGACAGTAAAACACTTTGATTGTATATTGAATGACACGTTACCAAAAGGGAGCCCCAGGTGGCCAAGTGGTCTAAGGCACATGCCTTCACATATCACTGACATCTCACCTCTATCCGCACAAAATTGAGTCCAGGGTTCGGCCAACGTGGGTGTGTGAGAAAGCGTGCCAGTAGCTTCCTGTGAGTCGGTGCTTCTTCCTGAAGTTTTCTGAGGTTCTTCCTACACCAGATATAGTGGTCACCATGTATAGCCTATCATGTGCTGAAAAATGGCAGTAAGCCAGCAAAAACAACAACATATTACCAAAGTCTAGAAATGTATCCTAGTTTATTTTTTCATATGAATGGAAACAGAAAATGGCCCTTATTCAATATAGTCCTTTAATCAGTTTAATCCTTAAATGATTTTCCAAGTTCTCTTTGAAAAGATGTACAATTAGTCTACAGTTAAATAATTTCCAAAGTTCTCTTTGAATAGGTATTTAATTAGTCTACAGTTAATAAGTTGTGAGTCCATACAAGCTTTAAAACAAGCAAATAGATGTCTAAGATGAGTAAATGTTATATACATGTTTCATTAATTTAGGTCTCAAGGGGATTTTTTTAAAAATATGCATATCTAATGATAAGCTATCTCTTAACATTGTCAGAACCTTGTCTCTATTACCACTGTTAATAAGAACTTTATTTCTTACTCTTAAGAAAGCTATAAATCATCATCACATTAAAGGTTTGTTTATGACGACGATTTCAATAAGTGGTTCATCAGAAATCTGAAGAAAAAAATTTCTTCATGAAAATGGCTTTCATGTTTTGAAAAAAACCCTCAGGAAAACAGTATATTCACAATCACTTTTGCTTAAGTTAACCTGTCAGTTATATACCCCATTAGACTGGTCAATGTTATTCAATCGGATCATATTGTTTTCTTCAGGGAAACTTACCAACAGTAAAAAGTGTAAGTGATTTAGCCTCTGAACTGTCTCGCAGTACCACGTCATTACACAGTTCCCTTGGCTCTGATAACAGCCGCAGTGGCAGCTCTACCAGCCTGCCTAGTCTTGGAGCATCTCGATTTGATTGTGAGTATCATTTTGCACACTCCTCTCCAGGAACTACTTTTTCAGGGGTTTTTTTAATGTTGATAATAGTGGTGTCCCAGTGATCAGACAATAGTGGTGTCCCAGTGATCAATCAATAGTGGTGTCCCAGTGATCATTCAATAGTAGTGTCCCAGTGATCATTAAAATCCAAACCTCATTGTTTATTGTCTAATTAAGCTCAGTTGTGAGAGTAAATTTTGTAATAATTGGAAAGAAAATGGAATCTGCTAGCAATTGAATTTTGTTTTAATATGTGAAGAAATCATGCAATACAACTATTCAAATTAGTTTTGCATATGACTGCCAAAAAGTGTTTATAGACTATAATGAAAAATGTGTTTGATGATGAACAACATCAAAATCAGATCTATAGCTACCCCAGGAAATAAAGCCCTATTTAAACTGTGGTGACTTAAGAACAAAAAAGATACTGCAACCAAACAAAATTTGGACATGACAAAATTTGCATTCAAAGATAAATAAGATTGTATTATTATTTCAGTGCCAAATCAGAATTTTACAGGCCCTGCTCTGTTCTCGCATATTTGTAGCATATTGTATTTTGATAGAGCTGGTTTTCAGAATGTCATACTAAGTTAACTGATTGTATTCATTTACTGGTTGCATGTATGCTACCGATGATCAGTTGTAAAATTTCAACTGACTTCATTCACTATTAGTAAGGGATATATAATGGCAATTTTTTCTTCTAATAATAACAGTGATCACCAACATCAACATTGTGCAGATTTTGTATTAAAATTCTGTGTTAAAAAGTCATGTAGAAGAATGATACACCGTACAACAATGCACAGGTAAGATGTACATTTAAACCTGGGAACAGCAGTCACTTGTGAGAAAATATTATTACTATTATTATTATTATTATTATTATTATTATTATTTTGTTGTTGTTTTATGTGCACTATTTAACAAAGTCATACAATATGCCGATATACTGTTCACACCAAAATTTGATATATTGTTCTCACAGAATTTTATGCTCCACACAAAATTACTGCATTCTGTTCTCTTTTATACATCCTATATATTAATGAATCACTGACTTAAAATAATCACTTATCTTTGTTTTGTGCACAATAACAAAACACTAATTCCCCATCAGACTTAAAGCTTACATAGCCAGCTTGTACAGTTTTCACTTTTAAACAGCTGGTCATGCTTCAAAAATAATATTTGGATAAACCAGTTGCTCAGCTTTTTTTGAAATCAAAGACAGTTGGCAAATGTGTGAAGCTTGTGGTGAATATGAAATCCAAAAGAAGACATACATGGCTATTCTTTTGACCCATAAACCAAAAATTTGACTGTCTTGACAGACCAGTTTTAAACAATTGAATTACCCCTGACCCTAATAAAAGTGATGTAACTCATATCTTTTCAGATATTAATTTTTTCATCACAGATATCATTAATTCACAAGCAAATAGATATCGAACTATATGTGTCAAACTGGCACAAAAAGGTGAATTCCATTTCTTCTGTGATAGCACAACTACATTTTCCATCATTCAGCAAACAAACTGCCTTGACCACCTACCCTAATGATAAAAACTGCCTTGCTATTGCATTTATCATATTGACATCTTTGATTTACACTGTCAGCATGACTGGAGTTATGAGTACAAGCAAGATAAGAAATTTGTGTAGATTCACAAGATATTGCTTTATCTAAACAATGCCTTTCTTGCGAGGCAAAAATTCAGTTTGCACATGCCGAGCAGTCAATGTAGATATGTGCCAGTGACAACATCAGGCAGGGAGAAACCACTGATTGGTTAGGAAACATGTAATTGCTGACTGCGGAAGTCAGGTGACTGTTACATACAGTACATTTATATAGGAAATTTGGTGGGAAAAATTTGGAATGGTGGTTGTAAACAGGTAACCACTGAGTAAAGGCAACTATTAAAACAGGTATGACAGTAGTATTCAACAGAATACAGGTTCTTCTTGCTTCCGACTTCCCTCACATCCCATTTTTCATTGTTTGCTCCGCCCTTTTAGTTGGCCTGATCGGTTCCAATAGAATAAACCTGTCATAGAGATGTTTGCATATAAAGGCTGCCTGTTCACTTGGAGCAATATTTAAGCTTCCCTTCCCTTATATTAATAATGTTTTTGCCACTTTGTAAAGTGTGCTTGTCCATAAAGGATGTTTATATTTTTGATCCCTTGAACTCTTTCTTTTTAAACACAGGTTACATTCTGTATCAATGATGATGTCTTGTATCAGATTATCAGTGTTTTACTAATAGTTGCATGTTTATATTCATAAGGCTTTTCTAGTTTTCACTGACTGAAAACTTCATTGTCTCTCTTGATCTATGTATCAGTCTGTCTAATGTATGTTTGTTAAGTCAAGCATTAACAGTAGATATAAACTTTTGTTGGTTATATCTTTTTTCCAGATAATGGATTTTAATCATTTTGGATTTAAATATTTGGGGGAAGTGACATGGTGGGATCTGAGTAAGCAGACAAGCCTCAAGCCTAATGATCAGCACCTAAATAAATAGTATTTTACTGGAATGCTTATTTCAGGGTGTATGAAGTTAAATGAGAGAATAGGGAACAGTGCATTAGCTCCATCCCATTTCATGCAAAGGCAGTGTATAATCAGTTTGCAATAGTTACAGTCACTCCTTACAGGACAATTACTGTAATTATTGTCTGTTCTATAGTATATTCTTTGTCTTCTCCATTCTTTCACCCAGTTAGTTGAAATATTGGCTAATTTGTACATAGGTAAAATTGGCCCATATTCCAATTCTTCAGGATGATTGTATTTACAGTCTGAAGCAATAGTACATTACGTCTGACAGTCAAGAAGTAATTCTTCCTACTTAATTTTAACACTATGCAAATTGATCAGTTACTAGAGACTTTTGTAATGTACTACAAAATGGTTTTTAACACAGACTTCATATTCAGTCATGTATAATTTACATTCATTGGTGAACATTTTAGAGCCAAAACTATCACTACTTAATGGATAATCTGTGACATATGGTTTCAAATAAAAGAAACCAGTCTGTTTTCTAGGAAATGTGCCATGTACAGTTACTATAAATAGTAAATAAGGAAGCTGTTCGACATACATAGCCAAATGGTTGCAAATGTTGATAACTTATACAGCCCTGTTCGGGTAGCTTTTCTGATCAAGATCAAGCACCATGATTTTATATATGATAGACATGCAGATGAAGACAATCAGAATATTCCCAACATTTCCAATTATCCTTTTATACAGTAATATTTAACACCTTGACCAATCATTAATGGATCTATTTTGTTCTTTGGGGGGAGGGGGTCTCGAGCATTTTCACATGCCTTAGACACTGGACCACCAGGGGGCCATGGTAAGTTTGGTAACAAAGTTAAATTGGTCACGGTGTTGGCAAAATACACCCTTTTTCTCCAATGATAGGCCCATACCTGATGATAAGATCATCCACACACCCCAATTGTACAGATTTTAGCAATGTTTATGTATGAAAATCATGCCTGATGTTAAGTCAATTCACTACTTTACAGCGAGTTTACTGGGCTGACCACAGTGCTTTTTGTGAGAGAAATTCTTTGTGATGGAATCAAATAAATTTCTGTCACATACGAAGACAGCCATTATGGATTTTCACAAGTGTCTATTCTTGCAGTTCTGTTAGCTTACTCCAAGAGCTCAGTGTAGTTGCAGATTTAATACTACCGGATTTCATGCATTTTTTCGTACCCTTTAATTTTTCGTACACAATCCAGTTATCAAAATAACAATTATTTAAATGTATCATAATTTTTCGTACATATCACTTTGTATTATTTGAAAAATTCATTAAATTATCGGACATAAAATTTCCACTAAGAAGATTTACATTTGCAAAAAAGATCGAAAATACCGTATTCCCTTTTTGTTTTTACAAAAATTAATGATTAATTGTTGGTGAGAAAATATAATGATTGATGCATAAGCATGGGCGCCCACAGCATAGGTCAAGGGGGGTCATGTGACCCCCCTGGAAATCATACTGCAATATATATATTCCTACAAGTTTAATCATGCAAATGAAGCTGAAAATATGTCACAAGATTCTGTTCAAAACGCTTAGTAAATATTAGCTTTAGTTTCAGACTGCTTACAATACTAACTCTCCCGGCCGTAACTGATTGACCCCTCCCCCCGCCTTTACAAAAGATCCTGCGGGTGCCCATGTGCATGAACTCTTATTGTCATTACAATATCTACTGGTGTTTATTAACAAATGAACACAGGACTTCACGGACCATACCTTTAAATATTATCGTTAATTAGTTCTCCTTATTAAGTCCGTCACCATAACAAAACACCACGTGCATTTTAAAACGAGTTCGGAAGCCCTTTGATGTTGTCTTATCCAACAAAAATTACATCTCAGTACATACTAAAGTGAAGACCACAGACCATTGGTCAACTAGTCTTATTGTTTCATTAGTCATACAAACATAAAATATAAAAACCTTGTCAGATTCCATCGTAAATTTGAAAGTCACGGACTCCGTTAAATTGATTCGTGTATATATACATATACTATCTTTTAAGTGCTTGTTCTGTTTTGACTTGGATATAATTAACATTTTATTGCAAATCTATTCTATGATATACCCCACTATTATCTTTATTGGCGAGTTCGAATAACAAGTAATGCATATGATCGCTTGTCCTTATAACATCTGCTATATGGACAACGGCTTCAATAGCACATTGACAAACTTTCATTTCCCTAAAGCAAGCCTGATTTCCCTACTGGCAGCCTTGCTGATTTGACCTCTTCAGTCGATTCTTGCCCTCAGTCTGGTTTCAACTAGAATAACCAAAGCACTAAGCATGTTTAATTACCGTGTAAATAACACTGTATAGCCATGTGGTTGTTGTGACAACGTACATCATAATTAAAACAAGAATGAACTGTTGATTTAGCAGTGTTTATTTCTAATGGAATATAGTAGGGTCGTAATACATGAGGATTATCCCACTCATCAGGTAACTGAAAATAGTCTTTTTTTCTCTTTGCAAAAGCTACAAATAAAAACTACACTGAGTAAATACGGTCTTGTACACTGAAAAAATTTTGTTTGATTGATCTCTCTGGCGCACATGCGTGTGCACTCATGCGCATTAACTTAAACGTTGATTTCAAGTTCTTTATTTTTTATTGCAATTTGATAATGAGATTATTGTTGCGGTAAAATTACAACTTGCACTTAATTTCTTGACGATGTGGGGTCGTATCGTTGCATACAATTTACCAATAAATAATACCCATAACTTATAAATGTTCAAACCATCTTGATCATTTTGCCAATATTACACAACATAACAGCTACATATGTTCTAAATGCAGAGGAGCTTGCACACTGAGACATAATTTTCTCTCTCTCTCTCTCTCTCTCTCTCTCTCTCTCTCTCTCTCTCTCTCTCTCTCTCTCTCTCTCTCTCTCTCTCTCTCGTTCACTAATAACAACAGTACTTTTGATTTATTGTAATTAGATTCTTGAATTGAGAGCAGAATGAGACAGAAAATATACGTTTACTTTGTACATTTGTACCGTTAGGTTGTCGAGTAGCATGTGTACCGTAGAACTTGTTTTGGTACGATCCCTTTATTTTTCGTACACGGTCAATATCACCAAATGATAATTATTTATTTTACATATAATTTTTCGTACACTGAAATTAATAATTATTTTTTCGTGTACGAAAAATTACATAAAATACGGTATTGATATTACAGAGTAAATACCCAATTTGACATTTTTGCATTCAGCCTAGATGGTAATAATCCTATCGCTTTTAAATAAGGATGGCACATGACATACTGCCATTCATCAGGTCGATGTATGTCATGCCACATTCAGCTGTGTGGTATGCAGTGCTTGATTGAATGTGATACCACCTGGTTTAATGTGGTATAGACCATTCTCAGAATGTATTCATGTATTCATGTGACCCTGGGTCAACGAATCCAAAATGAGGCTAGCTAGGCACCAGCTTATAGATTTGTTAGAACCAGGGGACCAAATTAATTCAGATAAACGTTTTGTTAAAATTAAAGAGAAAATTATTTTAATAAACAGATTAACAGAATATCCCATACATAAAATGACAAAATTTTATATTGTTTAGACATGATTCTTCCCTATTATGTTTACTTTATCTAATGTCTGCATTTACATATTGGGTGTTAAAATTCATCCATGAATCAACACCATAAAAATAATATTAATTATAATCAATGAAGAAGTTCACGTATATAAGGGGCCAGTTTGTGTGTTTGGGGGCAGGATGCTTTGATGTTATATATATATATGAATGGCTTTCAAACAGCTTTGAACAAATAATCCTGCTGTTTTGTGGGTAAATATATAACTGCCAGTCTGTTATTGAAACCAAAATACAAATGTGTTCGTATGAATAAAATCGTATATCCATATTGTCAGTTGATAAATGATTCAGAAAAGAAAAACATATATCATTTAAAGGGAAAATCCCAGTCCCTCCCACCCCCAGGCACGAAAAGCAGCAAGCACCATAACAACAACCAGGTTGTGCACTTCTGATACAAATTAAAATGCAAGCATACTGACATGTACCCAAAACTATTTAAAGCACACCACAAAGTCTCTTCTGGTTTGGGGGGTGTGGTTGGTTAAAATGGCAGTTTGTGTCACATTTTGTAAATGTTTTATTCTGACCGCGTGTTTTGACTACAGTATTCATTGATCATAGCTGTACATTTAAACCATACCTAATCAGAAACAAAATTCATGCTTTAAATAGTTTGTTTTCTCTATCGTTAACTTGTATTTTGTGTGCTGTAGAGAAAAAGGGCATTCAAGATAGGATGTAAATCAACTTACGTTTAAGAGAATGGACATATCAAGTAAGTTTTTGTCATTATAATATATACAATGGTAATTCTATAATATAAAATATTCTTACGCAAAAGGAAACAATCTCTATAAAATACATCACATCCATTACAACTGCGATCAATATAATATTTTCTCTCGCAAAAGGAATCTACATAATATATTATATGCAGTATAGTTGCGATCTGCCTAGCTTAGCCTCGTTTTCGCGATACATTAATATTCATGAGGATCTCATTAAGAATGGTCTATAGCAAGAGCTGTCGTTCAGTCAGACATTTCCTAGCCTGTATGTACTTGGGCACTATAGCTATTACCATCAAATACAAAAATTTCAGTAATTACCCCTTGATTAGGAATACTGTTCTCATTGACTTGAATCTGTGTTTGCATGCATGCATTTGGAATGCATGAGGGAAATAACTTTAATTCTTAGATGTATGGAGTTTGATATGATCATCGTTTTGTTTTTGCTGTTGTAAAATGCACTTCAACACATTATTGTTTATATCATGCCAAGGAAATAGAATTTAAGTGCCTTTCCCAGGCACACTCTAAGGCATCCAGCCTGGGCTGGCCTAGAAATGAAACCCCCATTCTTTTATTTATCTGATCAGTATTGCTTTATGAGGCTTAAGTGTAATTAATACCTGAAAATGATATCTTTTAAAAAATGGGATAGAGAAAAAAGACATTACTTTCACAGACTGTTGGCCCTGTCAAATGGTATTTTGATTTATTATTACTGAGATAACAACGTATTCACCTGTCTAGAAATGTAACCATTAATTCCATGTATATTGCTGAATAGATCATGAGAATGACTATTGTGGCCTCTCGTATACAGCATAGACTTGCACTCAGGTCAGGTCCAACTGAGAACAACATAGACCCTGATCTGCCAGCACATCATGCAGTGGTAGAACTATGTCTATACAGTTTGCAGTTGGATCTGACTTGTATGCAAATATACACAGTACCTACTAAAAGATCTGGCACTGGAGAGTACATTTAAAATTTTTGATATAGTGTTTAAAAATGTGCTAGAATATTTCCACCAACAAATATCACAGCATTCTGTAAAAGATATTTTTACAAATTCTACAGACTCAAATAGACTGCTCTGCTGGCCTAGTCAGTGGTTAAAGCATCCACCTCGGATGTGGGAGATCGCGGGTTCGAACCTTAGCCAAGTCATACCAAAGACTTATAAAAATGGGTACTAACAGCTGCCTTGCTAGACGATCAGCATTAAGAGGTTAGTGTTAGGACTGGTTGGCTTGGTGTCAGGATAATGTGACTGGATGGGGCATCATGCTACATGTCTGCGGCATGATGCCCCAGTTCTAGACATCACTATAGACTGCCACACTGCAGACATCATAGCAGTATGACTGGAAGATTGTTAAGCTACGTTAAAATACCAAATCACACACACTCAGACACAGATTCAAACACCCCACCCCCAGTGTTTGTTGCCATTCATTATTATACTCAAGCTTTTCAAATGAATTCAGGTCCGTGTTAATGTTGAGGCTTTAAAGTATATTTGTTTATATGTGATGTGCACCCTATAGGTCAGTTGTTGGAGAATTGGACTTGGGATCAAAGGGTTGCAGATTCAGTACTAACCTAGGCTAGCCCTGGTAGTCTTCCTCAGTCTTTCTGAAAGGTACTTAGCTTACATTACTTAGCTTGCATTTTCTTGGCTTGATATGGTCAATACAATAAGTTGAAAGTGCCATTAAAAAGCAAGCAGAACATGCACTTACCTACATTTGTAAAGTCTCTGCTTACCACACAGTTTGAAATGACATATCAGTATCACTTTTCACCTGGTTGTATCATAGCATTGAAAACTTGGGGACAAACTAGATGTAAAATCACATTGTTGTTACTTCTGTCTTGTATTAGGCAACAACAAAAAAATAAAAATGTGTTTCCTATTGCACTGGTTTTAAAAATTAGGGTAGATTGGTAGTTTTATTGTTTTATACATTTTATACTGATT